>MU380442.1:0-36899 GCA_022495085.1 Xylaria sp. FL1042
TTATTATATAATTATTTAGTTAAGCTAAAAATAATATAAAAAAAAAACTAATAATTAATATTATATTTTTTTAAAAATTATATAAAAAAAAAAAATTTTTAAAATATAATAAATTAATAATAAAAATAATCTAGTAAATATATTTATTAAACATACGCTAAACTAAGCGTTAAAAACTTTAGTTTTTATAAACAAGCTATTTATATAAATTAAAATATTTATTAAAAAATTATAAAAAGTATACTTATATAATAAAAAGCAGCTAATAATTAAATTGCAGCAAAAAAAGCAAATATTATATATAAGCGTTAAAAAAAATATTATATATAAATATTAAATAAAATATTATATATAAGCATTAAAAAAAAAAAAAAAAGCATAAAAAAACAACAAAATTTTTATTTATACTTTAAAAGGCTTAAAATATTATATAAGCAAAACTATTATTTTTTAACCGTAAACTAAGCAATATATACTATATAAATATTAAATATAAACAGTATAAATATTATTTTAAAAGCTAAAAATATAATAATAAACTTTAAAAAGCGTATTATTATAACTATAATAGCTGCTATATAAACTATTAATATATTTACTAAGCATTATAGCTTTATAACTTTAAACTAAAATAGCTTAAAAATATTTTTTTTAATAAATAAGTTTTATTTAAATATTAGCTAAATTATTATTATATAATATTTTAAATATAATATTAATAAAAAAGGCAGCAGCAATAATATTTTTTTCTTGCTATTATATAATAAAATATATTAATAAAAAAATATATTAAAAAAACTATTTATATAAAAAGCAAAATAAAAAAAAATATATATATTTATATATAAAGCTTATATAAATGCCTAGCAAGCTAAGGTTTTTATAAAAAAGCAGTACTTTTTAATAGCGCTATTATTAAACATATAAATAAAATTATTAAACTAGGCAATTTTACCGAGCGGTAAAAGCATAAAATATAAATAACCAGCAATAAAAGCAAAAGCAGCAGCAAATATATTATTGCTATTACTACTGCTAATAACTCTGCTTATTTTACTATTAATATAATATTTTAAATAGTAAAAAGCTTTATATATAATAATAATAATAATAATAATAATAATAATTCTACTGCTACTAATAATACTACTATTGCTGCTATTATTACTACTACTGCTTTATATAATTATTTTTATTAGTATAGCTTTAAAAACAATAGCGGAAAAGTATATATATAATATATATATATATATATATATACGTACGAAAAAAAAAAAAAAAAAAAAAAAATAAGCATAAAAATAATTTATTTATAAACTATAAAGGCAAACCTATAAAAATGCTAAAAAAAGTTATATATAAAAGAAAAATTATATATAGCAAGCACTTATAAAATGCTTAAAAAAGTTACGTATAAAAGGCACTTGCAAATTGCTTAAAAAAGTTATATATAAAAAGCACTTATAAACTAGCCTTTTTTTTTGCACGCGCAAAAACATTTTATAATATAATATATATACAATAAAAACAATAATTTAATATACTATTAAAATAATTTTATTAGCTATAGGTTAGCTATATAATATAGCTATTATTTTTTTACGTTTATAGTTTTTTATATTTTTTAATAGTTATATAAGAGCATATCGTAGTTAAAAAAAAAAAAGCTAATATTAAAATATTAGTATTAACTGCATATAAAGCTACTACTTTTAATTATATATAAAGCTGTTTATATAAAAGTTAAGCTAACCTATTAGCTTAACTAAATAAGCGGTATATATATATAAAATTCTTTTTTTTAAAAAAAATTCTTTATATAAAGGTTTTACCTTTTTATTATTTAGCTAAATAAATCGATAAATATAGTTATTTATTTTACCCATTTATTTATATATAATATTATACCCTTTAGCCACCTAATATATATAATATTTAAAATTACTTTTTTTAAAAAAGCTTATAAATAAAAACCTTTAGTTAATTATATTAAATAATTAAATATTAAAGTTTAATATTTATTATTAAGCTTTAAATAAAAAAAACTAGATTTTAAAAAAGCGCTTAATATTTTAATTAAATATAATAATAACTTTATATATTATATATTAACAACTAAAAGCAATATAATTATAATTAGTAAATAAAATGCTTATATTAATAAAAAAGCGGCGGTAAAATTTAAAGCATTTAAAATAATATTTATTAAAGTTTAAATAAATAATTTATAAAGGTTTATTATAAAAATTAAAAAACCAGCTATTTTATTACTTAAGCAAAAACGTTAAAGCATTATTAAATTTAACTAAAAAATAATAATAAAGTTAAACTTTATTATAGCTTTTATATTTATTATATTTATAAAAAATAACTTTAAATTAAATATTAATTAATTTATTTTAAAATATTTTAAGTTATAATATTTATTAAAAAATTAATAGCTTTTTATAAATTTAAGCGATTTATAAGTATTTTATTTTATATTAGCGTTAATAGTATTAGCTAAAATATATAAAAAGAATATAAAGCTGCTAATAATAAAAAAAGCGCTTAAAAATCTTAATTAAAACAAATAAAAAAAATAATAATAATAAAATATTTATTTTTTTAAAAAAACAATATATAAAAACTAATAAAGCGTAAAGCTATTATATATATATTATAAAAAAAAATAAATATATAAGCTAAAAAAAAAACTAAACAATAAAATTATTTATTATAAAGCTAAATAAATAGTTTAAAGTTTTAAACAAATAAAAAAAATTAATTATTTTAAAACTTTTGTTTTAATAGTTAAACTTATAAGCTATAAAGTTTTATTTGCTATAACAGCAGCTTAAAACTTAAAAATTAAATAAATAAATATAAAAACTATATTTTTTTATAGCAAAATAAAAAAAAATATTTATATTAAATAATTATCTAAGTTTATAAATAATATTAAAAAAATATATAAGCTAAAAAAAATATTATATAAATTAAAATAAATATTAAAAGTTTAGTTTAAAATATTATTTAATTTTTTAAAAACGCTAAATTTTAAGCTATTTTTTATAAACTATAAAATCTTTGCTAATATAAATATAAAAATTTTTATTATTATATATATAAACAATTTATTTATTATAAGCAAAAATATAATAAAAATTAAAAATATTAAAATAATTTTTAAAAAACGTTTTTAAATAATAAACTTAAGCTTTTATTAATATTATTTAAAAATATAAATTTAGCAAAACTAAAAAAACAAAGCTATTTATTTTAATTAATAAAAATATATTAATAAAATATTTATATAATATAGCTTAAAAAAATATAAGCTTATTAATATATTTATAATAATAATAAAGCTATAAAAAGCTAAAAAAAAATTTACTTGTTTTATAAAAAATAAATATTAATATTAATTAATAGTAAAATATTTAATATATTTAATATTAAGCATAAAACTTAATATAATATATATTATATTATATATTAGCAGGTATTTATTTAATTTAATTTTAACTTATAAAATAATAGTTAAATAAATAATATAATATATTTTAAGCTTTAAAACTTATTATTTAATGCTAAAAAAACTACTACAGCTACTAATAAAATAAACTAACGCTAATTAAAAAAAAGACTTAAATTTATAGTAGTTAACTTTAAGCTATATTTTTAATTTTAATAATAATATAATAAGCTAATTTTTTAAATTATAATATATTATTATTTTATTAATATATAAAGTAAAATATAAAAATATAATTAATGCAGCTAAAAAAACTATTTAGTTATTTTAATTATATAATAAATTAAACTTAAAACATTAAATTAATAATAAAAAACTAAATATAATAGCGCTAAATATTATAATAATTTATAATAATAATTAAAAAGCTATTATATTAGCAAAAAACTTAATATAATATAATAAAAACTATTATATTAATATTTAAATATATTTTATTTATAAGCAAGTTAAATAAAATATAATATAGCTAAAATAAATTTATATAAAAAATATAATAATAAATAAACTTATAAAACTATTATTTAAAAATATATTTAAAAAGTTTAAAAAGGTATTAAAATTATAAAAATATTTAATAATTAAGCTTAAAAATAAAAAAAACTATTTATATTAACAGATTAAAAAAAAACAAAAAAAAAAAGTTAAAAGTTAAATATAAAAGCTATAGTAAAATAATTTTATTTATATATAAAAAAAAAAAAAACAAACAAATTTAGTTTTAAATAAATAAATTAGCTAAGCTAAACATTATATAAAAGTATAACTTTATAACTAATAAAAAAAAAATACTTAATAAATTATAATATATAATATTATTTTTTTAGCTATAAGTTAATAATATTGCTATAAAAGCAAACAAATATAAATACTGCAGAAATTATTTTATAGTATTATAAGCAGTAAGTTTATAAAAATATTAACACTCTTATAAGGCATTAGTTATTAAACCTGGACAATATAAAGCATTTTCTTAAGCAGAAGTATTAAAAGTATATTAGGTTAAGAAGTTATATTATATACTATATTAGATTCAAGGGCTAGAACATTCTGTTATGTATATATAGAGGCTATTCCACCCACCTACTTATGATAGCTATGCTAAATACTATGCTTAATATACCTACCATTTCACCAAGCAGCGGGCCGTGGATGAAAGCATCGAGAGGCTGGAGGCGAAGAATGGAGAGCTAGCGGAGCTAGAAGAGTTGATGCGCTTGTTACAGGCGGATTCCGAAAGCCGGAAAGCGACCTAGGAGGAGGAAGAAGAATAGGAAATGTTTGTCGAAGAGGAGAGAGTGAAGCTGAATAGGATGGTGGAGGACGAGCGGGCGAGACGGAAGCGCGTGGAGCATAAGGACAAAATAGAGTGGAATACGAAACTGCACCAGGAAAAACAAGCAAACCCGGTGATTATATATATTCTTCTCCCGCACCTCCGGTGCTAATATTAGCCCCACAGCCGCCTCCGCCCCCTTATATTACGAAGATCCGACCATACGTGAGAAAACGGGACTAGGAGCAACAGCGGCAACAGCGGCAACAACGAGGAGAATAGCTTGCACAACAAATATACGAGAAGGGGAAACTGGCCAGAGAACTAGAGCAGCAGAGCAGAGACTACGAGGCTATTCTCGCGGACGTAAGACATGAGACACGGAACGACCCGGCGGTCGGCTGAGGCGAAGAAGTGGGCGTTGAGGATGGAGCAGCAACAGCAGCAGAACGCGGCCATGGTCGAGGAGCAGCGCAGGGAGAAGGAGAGGTACGAGAGGTCTTACGGTTCGTTGAAGACTAAATCTGGTAATGTTCGCAACGGGGTCGTGAATAGACTGGCTACTGGGGTTACTTCTGGGGTTAATTATTGCGGCTGATAGGTTGTCAATTCTTTCTTGGGGCCTGTTCGACTTGAAGCCTTACTCGTCCTTTCGATTTACCTCGTTTGGGGGTTTAAAGGGTGTATAAATCAAACCCCGTTCAGCTGCCCGGTTTCGATAGGTGCTGCTGCGCTCCGTCGAGTAATGTGAAGGATAGGGGCAGAACTACTTGGCTAAGTAATAGATATTTAGTAGCAGAGCAATGTTATCGTTAGATTGCAATCTAATCTATTCTTAGAAGATAACAGATACAATAGTACAACTGAGATATTTGACCCTTTATTATAGCTTTAACTACTCCTCTGCTGTTTGGTTGAACCAAGGGTGATCAAGCGCCTGACTAGGGGCCAATCTTATCATCTCCACAAGGAGATCCGTGAACATGGGATCTATGGGTTCGCCCTATAGGGAAATTCATTCCTTATTAAAAGGCTTTGGAACATCCACTCATATCTAACAATATAGGTATAAAGGCGCCGGCTCCTTATCTTTCATATGCGGAGATAATGCGGCCGTTATCAGTGCAGAACAAATCATATTTTAGGCCCGTCTTAAATCAACAGATAATCGGCACCAAGTACCGGTATAGGAAGCATGTTAGATTCGGGCGGGGTTACATCACCCGCCATCGACATACATAATGCGAGGCGGTGTACCTGTCTACTATCTAGAGCAATGGGATTGGCTCTCGATCTATCTTTAAACAACCTACTTAAGTAATGTAACTTATACGGAGTACAATTGATTTTCTTTCTTTTATAGGACATTTCATTCAAATAATAACCCAACTGTTAAGGCAGTAGGGATTAGATAGTGAAGGCCTCACAAAAACCTTAAGACCGCAAATGTCAGCGACATCCGCCGTGCAGAGCCATGGCGAGATGGACGAGTCGCTAGTTCCCGGCACCGTCCATCTCGTCGACCTGCAACACACATTAGCGACGCGCCACGCCGCGAATCAGAAGGACATCGTGCTGGTGCCGACGCCGTCCCCGGACCCGGAAGACCCGCTGAACTGGAGTCCGAGCCGGAAGTACCTGGCGCTCGCCTGCGCGCTGCTGTACACTTGGTTCAACGGCATCGCCCTCTCGGTCGTGTACTCGGTCATCGTGCCTCTGTCGTCGGCTCTCTCCGTCACCGTCGCCGACCTCAACGCCGGCACGGGCTACATGTTCCTCCTGCTCGGCTGGGGCCTGCTCTTCTGGCAGCCCTTCGCCCTCCAGTACGGCAAGCGCCTCACTTACCTCGTCTCGCTCGCGGCCCTGACGGCCGTCACGGTCTGGGGCCCCTACGCGCGCGGCAACGGCCAGTGGATCGCGAAGTCGATCCTGACGGGCTTCTTCGCCGCGCCGATCGAGGCCCTGCCCGAGACCACCATCGCCGACTTGTTCTTCGCCCACGAGCGGGGCACGTACCTGGGCTGGTACGCCTGGACCCTCGCCGGCAGCAATTTCTTCGCGCCCGTCATCTGCGGCTTCATCAACGACGGGGCAGGCTATGCGTGGGTCTTCTACATCCCGGCCATCTTCTGCGCGGTGACGTTTGTGTTTCTGTTCTTCTTCATGGAAGAGACGAATTATGACCGCAAGACCATCGGCGTTGTCGCTACCGCAGGGAGCCGGAGCAGTGTCGAGAAAGAAGTGGCAATAGATGCAGGCGAAGAAAAGAAAGTGTCGAATGATGGTCTCGAGCCAAAGCATCAGCTTGCAGTACCGGCAGGCGTGGCAATGCCGTCCGAAGGAACGCCTGCCAAGACTTTTTGGCAAAAGCTCTCCCTCATTGACCAGCCGAGACCATTTGTGATGCACTACAGGGCCTGGCAATCCCTGAAGCTCCTCTCGTGGCCGGTGGTCTTCTACTCTGGCTTCAGCTACGGTACCTATCTCATCTATTTCAACATTCTCAATGCAACGGCCTCACTCATCTTAAGCGGGCCGCCTTATAATTTCCAACCCGCCATGGTTGGCCTTACCTACATATCCTGCCTCATAGGTGTCACTGGCGCGTAAGCCCATTTCCCGCACTACAGACGTCAAAGCAACAGGGCTCATTACTCACAATCTTTAGATCCGCCTTCACGGGTGTACTCTCTGACCGATTCATCATTCGGTTAGCCCGTAAAAACAACGGCATTTCCGAGCCTGAGCACCGTCTCTGGCTGTTCTCCATTTCCACCATCGTGATTCCCTCATCTTTAATCCTTTGGGGCGTCGGCGCTGCTCACGGCGTCCACTGGTTCGGCCTCGTGTTCGCGATGGGCACGACAGCGTTCGCCAATACAATGGGGGTCACCTTGTCGGTGGCGTACCTCATTGACACGTACCGTGACATCTCGGGTGATTCCCTGACAACCTGCATCATCATACGGAACACGATGAGCTTTGCTATCGGGTACGGTATCACACCCTGGGTCGAGAATCTAGGGTACCAGGACTGCTTCATTAGCGCCGCTTTTGTGGGCTTGGCTATCTGCAGCGTCTTCCTCATTATGGTCCGCTGGGGCAAGATGCTCAGGGAAAAGAAGAGGGTGCAGTACTGGCGCGAGGTAAAGAGGAGAATGGCTGCCGGACTTGTCCATTAAGTATTATGACGTGCTCTCTCCGTGGCTGCATGTTACAGAATGCTCCCAGATAGGTAACACATATCACCTGGGGCTAATTTTCACCTTATAGAGGGAATATAGACTAGGCCTCGGGGAATCAATCATGTATTCATAGGTTACATATAGGACTCCTAAGAGCTGTGCGATTATCAAGAGAAGCGAGTTCTTAACGTGACGGAAGCTTTCGAAGAAAGAAAACCACAAATCTTTCAATGATCATTCTTGCTTGTCATATGATTACACCAGTAGCAAATTTCTCAAGTAGTAAACCCTCCAATGGCCTTAATCTTCTTGATCTTCTAGCGCCAAAGAATATTTATTAGTTCATCATATATGACCTCGAGCCCGGGGTCTTTTGCATTGGGATCACGCAGACGCAGTAGCTTCTCCGCAGTCTCGCGAAGCCTCCACGCCTCTTCTTCACCTCTCGGCTCTTGCTCGAGTGCTTCAGATAGCTTGAATAGACATCTCATATGCTCGGCAACCATCCGATCTTTTCTCATCTCTGCAATGACTTTGGCGTCTTGAAGATGTTTCCTTCAGTGTGTCGTGTTAATAAAGATGTTCTTCATAACATAATCGTCATGTTCCACTTACACCGCAGCCTCGACTTCGCCCTGGTCTAAAGCCGTACAGCCCAATCTGTACATGCAAGCGGCATTGAACGGGTCTGTCCTCAATTGGTTACCCTTCAATCATAAGTTTTGAGCTTCCATAAAATGAGCTTCTGAGGCTTCAGACATTCTGTCATAACGGTCAATGGTTCCTAGCACAAAATGAGTGCTGAGAAGTCAGTACACGACAGTAATACTTGTTGAAGTAAGGGAGCCGGATACACTCTACTCTCATACCTATATGTATCTCCCTCTTCCCCCGTCTCCAACTGGTAGATTCTTCCCTTCTAATTATCCTGAAATATACTATGAATTCTGCTATGCAAGTACTCGTCTCCACTCCTTTGGACAGTTTTGGAGAACACTGGAAGCCTCATTAGGCATTCTCACAAGGTTGCTAAGCGGAAATCCGGGGTGCCTTAAGGAACACCTAGCGTGGGTTAGACAGTGGGTGCAATCTTCTCAAGATGATGTGAGAACTCGGCGTTGATGTTCCGGAATTCATATGACTCGTATTTTTAAGTACAATGCCATAAGCCTGACCTAAGGTGTAAATCTAGTAGCGGGAAAATATCCCGGAGGACTGAGCTAGAAGCCCAACCCATGACCAAATCCGTGAGAAATAAGTTGTGTTGGTCCGGCAGCTTTTCACCACACTATCGGGGTGTGAGAACCATCTCGCTCTATAATGAGTTGAACAAATAAGATGCCTATAAGCTGTTCGGTTTGCTCCCATTCATCATTTGCCTTACCGGGGTTTGAGGAAAAGCTGCAACGGCTAAATTGCGTATTAGATCAAGTCAAAATCTCGTAGCTTGACTCCTATCTTCCAGAAATCTTCTCGTCCTGCTGTCACTGTTCCACTCCCTGACTGATTTTTTTCAATGGCATCTTTATAATCGCTCAAATCAAAACCCATCTTTTCGAGCCGCGGATCCTTAAAAATCATTCCTAACTCTTTCCGACTTTCATCAATAAATCCTCGTCTTCTTTTACCCAATACAGTTTGTCGAACAGCCCGCAGATTTGCTGGAAGCGGACCAAGTAGCGGTTCTCCCGACATAATCTCATCTACATAGCAACGTCCGACAATGTAGAAGTTTTCGGATTTCACATCTGAAGATCGAAGTGTCATCGGAAAGTAAGAGCCAAGGAAAAAACAAACAATATCGCCTTGTTTAGACGAGATTAGACCGGTACCGATACGACCGTCGGACAAGACAAGAAGGGCTCGACCAATGCATGCTTCTTGTAGCAGCCGTGGGGCGTCCAAACCAAGCTCCGGGGTTTCATGAAAATTGGATTTAACAACAGCCATCACCTTTTCACGAAAATCAGAGAATCGACAGAAGCCATTAGAAGAGAAGAACTCCTCTTGAAACATCCCCTGTCCCAAGCCACGGCAAAATGCATCGAACGATGGTCTTGGCCCATGATACAATGGCTTCCAAGGCCATTCTGCCTCCATTTGAAGCCACGCGCTGCGAATATCGTTTAGCAGTGTCTGAAACTCTTCGTGATCAAACTTGAAAACTTGATCAACTATGCCACACTCAACACCAGTTACCCTCAAGATATCAGTCTCACCGCTTCTCGATGAGCGTACCCTAGTAATTTTCGGTCGAAAATGTCGAGCACCGAACCCAGCGCTGAATCTGGCGCCTTGAGGACGTATAGGTGCTGTACCTGATGACCAATCGGGTACCCAAGAAGGTAAGGTCTTACCTTCGATAGTCGCTGGATTCTGCCCTGTTAACTCGCATTCCGACAGAATATCTAGGTTTTTGTAGCGCGATAACCACGAGAGTGCGATATCCTTATACACTTCGACGGCTGGTTTGGAATAATCAGGTTGGATGCCCAATCTTCTGCTATCGCGTTCAAGTAAGCTTAGTATGCCGTATATGTAATCATGCGGATCCCGGCATTTGGCCCCATTCAACATCGTGCGAAGTGTTACGAGGCCATATGTATCGTACATGCAAACCGCGCGGACAGCCTTGAATGCGGGAGTCTTTGGAGTGTCAACACTTTGATGCCAACATTTCAGGTCTATGCAAACAACAGCATTGCGAAATTGCTTCCAGGGCAGTGTACGGGTCCCTATCTGTACGAGGGCTCGTCCGGCTAGCACGATTTCTTGTCGTATCCAGACCCGTTTAAACCATTCTCGCTCCCACAATTGTCGTATGGCTGGAAAGTCTGCTCGGTCTACTGGCAGGTAGGGCGCATCCGAGAACAGTTCTATCTTGCGTTTTCGTGGGTCGTAATTCAATTGACAGGCGATGTTCTCTAGAAAGTCGAGCACACGGCTGCTGCCGTCCGATGGGGCACCGAGCCAAGCAATAACTTGGGAGGCATTTCGATAGATCTCCCCCATCTCGGCAACATGAGCACTCTGTTCCGCCTTGTCGGCTTGGTTAATGCATATAGAGTCGATCCACATGGTCCGAATGCCATGTTTATACCGAAGGTAACGAAGGGCTTCTTCAAGATTTCGAGTGACCTTGAGCTCGCGACATGCACGATGATCTGGGGACATCCCACCAACATGGATGACGGCAGGATCTTTCTCGGAACCCCAGACATATGACAGCGCTTGCCATTTGCCTTTTATGTCAAGTCTATGGGGTTCCAAGATCTTAACGTGAATCTTTTCTGCAAATTGGCCAGGCTGAAGTTCCAGAAGTCTAATGTACCGATGTCTCCCTATATCGATTGAAATGTCAGGTGTATGCTCTCTCATTATTCGGATTTTTTGTATCAGACCGAGGGAATCAAATACCTTTTGGGATCTTCCTATATCGGTAGGCACCGCAGTGGAAGTCAGCCAGATCATCCGCCTGATCCGCTTGACGCTATCTCGAAATCAGTCCTCCTGGGACTTCAACCCTTCAGTATTCCCCCCAAGTTAACCATCAATGACTTACGGTATTCATCATGCCGACTGACTGTGATACAAGCAGTGATCTAGGCCTCGCCAGACAAGTATGAGCCTTCCATTTTGTGATTCGGCGGCACTGAGCTCTTCGTGGCGGGTTTGGTAAAGAAACGAGTGCTCAACACCATGAGAGACCTCCCATTCTATTTTTCCGTCGTAGCTCCTCCCTATTCTGCATTTTCTTATCTATCCAATACTTATGCTTTTCTCTATCAGCTTTTGTGTATAAAGATTACCCCCCACAGTGGTTGCCTAGTCACTGGCCTCCATACTAGTACAACATCAATACCACTTTGCAGCTCAACACTCCCAGTAAACCATCAACGTCTACTCAGCCCTTATGACAGTTCAGATACTCCGTTATAAGACTAGTTAATCTCTTAAAAGGTTTACACCGTCCAAACGGATTGTGTCAACATATAGTTAAATAATTTAACTAGGTACCTCAGCTACCCATGTAACGTAGTATCGATATTCATCTTTGTTTATTGTGTTAATACGAATAACATACCTATATTCGATACAGGGGCATGTTGTCATTAGGATACTAGTTGTTGAGCGATATCGCGCATCAATGGCGTCGTTTTACGTGACGATGCATCAATCCTTGGTGCGAGTCGAGCATGAATTAATCAACTCTCGAGTCTACTCTTAGCTAAAAGGAGCCTCATTGGCTGAGTAGGTCAACTGTCTTGTCCAATGTTGCTTGACAATGACGAAATCCAACCTGAACAATTTCAAATCTGCGCTGTTATAAGATGGCCAAAGGCACGCAAGATGTATGCAGTAAAATGATGGGCTTTCCTATTGTTGCGGTGGGACCGGGCTTGTGATCAACAGATGATCTTCTTTATACTTTTCAAATTCCCTGGATATTTACCGTAGCGGCCGTGTTGCATTCCAAATTATTCTATTTGTCTGAAATTCTATAGTTAATCTGTCAATGCTTCGTAGTCGACACATTTTGAGTTCTGACACAACAACATCGAAAACCCGCACATGTCAAAATATTAGCCAACTTACCCTGGAGAAGACCCCGAAACGCAAGCACCAATTAAAACCTTACAGCGGCAAAACTCGGTCCCACTTGGCAACAAACGCCCGTGCGAAGTCGCGATCTTTAGCCCAACCTAATAAGAATCCGGCACTAGTTTTACCCAACCCACCCATCTATCCAACTAGCTATCTCGGCCGAACAAAACAGTCAGCTCATCGACCATGCTGCACGACATCATCGACCTGATATTCCTCAACGATCGTAAACACGACGTCTCCTCCGCCCCTCCCCGGCACATGTCACCGAGCACCATGTCCGCCGACCCGCAACAGCAGCCGACGTGTCCCGTAGACCACAAGAGCAGGGAAGCCTGGCTCGAGAAAGCGAGGGCGGCATCACAAGATTCTCCCACCGCGGCGGAATTCCCGCCTTTTCATCCCTCCGTGGACAAGAGTTCGAACGCAGAGAGCTGCCCCGTAGACCACGGCGCGCGCGAGGTATGGATGCAACAAGCCCGCGCGGCCGCATCGAGCAACACACGGCACGAGATCCAAAGCCAAACCGCCGCACCAACCACAACAGCGCCATCGCCACCCTCCTCTTCCTCATGGAGTTCCTACCTCCCGCGCCTCCCATACTTCTCCTCCCCGCCGACAACATCTAACCCCCCCACGCCGCAAACCCAGCCAAGCACCTCCCCGCTAGGCCTAGACCGCGAAGTCTCCACGATCCCGCGCACGCCCTCGCGCAACGACGACGACGCAAGCAGCCCAAGCGGGGGAGACCACCACCACCCCCCGCCTTCACATTCACATTCACCTTCATCTTCGCCTTCCCATCCGCCTTCGCACTTGCCTGCGAACAACGAGCAGGAGACGGGCGCCGACCGCGCCACCGGCAACTGGATCTACCCGTCGGAGCGCATGTTCTTCGACGCCATGAAGCGCAAGGGCCACGACCCGCGCGCCGCCGACATGCGCACCGTCGTGCCCATCCACAACGCCGTCAACGAGCGCGCCTGGGCCGAGATCAAGGCCTGGGAGGGGCCGTGGATACAAGGGAGCAGGTGAGTTTCTCTCTTCCCCCCTCTCTTCCACCCTCTATCTCTCTCTCTCTCACTCACTCCCACTCGTTTCCTCTCTCTTCCTTTCCTTTTTTTTTTTTTTTCCCCCCTTTCTTTTTTTTAGTATTCTTTTTTTCTTTTCGTTGGCGGTGGATGTATGATGCTAACCACACACACGCCCAAAAGCTGCTCCGGACCACGTCTCCACTCCTTCTCAGGCCTGAGCACGCAGATGTCGCCCAAGGCGCGCCTCAACACCCTCCTGGGGTACCAGGCGCCCTTCGACCGGCACGACTGGGTCGTCGACCGCTGCGGCAAGGAGATCGAGTACGTCATCGACTTCTACGCCGGGCGGAACGCGAGCAACGGCGCCGATGGGAAGCTGTCATTTTACCTCGACGTGCGGCCGAAGCTGAACTCGTGGGAGGGGATCAAGATGCGGGCTTTCCGTGCCGCTGGGCTGTCGTAGCCAAGGGATCGCCTTGGACATGCATGATTCTTAGCAGAGCTAGGGGGTCAGGGGTGGGAGGTAAGAGGTTTCGTTGTTAGTAAGTGGATTTGTAAATAAGCTGTACAACTAATGTATCATCTGCACGAGGCATTTCAAAAATGGGACATGTATGCCTTAGCAAAAGGGGGGAAGGCAAGGCGTTTGGTTGGGTATATCATGAAGGCATGGCTCCTTCGCTGCATCACATCATGCATGCAGCATCTCTATCATACACACTCCACATAGTGAAACTGTTCTCTATTCATTCGTAGGGGACCTCATACCCCATTTTCTCCCCCTTCTTAATTTCTTGCTTCTCTCATTCTACCACGAGGCGCACAGCAGAGCCAGTTTCCATGGCCCCCGTCTCAAGATCCCACCCAGCGCTCGCCATAGCCTTCCAGAAATCCTCATTGACTACCGATCCCGATCGAGGCCCATCTAGAGCGGTAATCCAAGCCTCGAGGGAGTCAATGGTAGTAGCCCCTTGTTTCAGGTATATCTTCTGGCCCTTTCTTCCATTGACGATCATGTACTGGTTATGTTGGAATGTTAACAAATCAGTGATGGTAATCTCACCTGCCACTGGGTGTTTCCGCGCGTAGTCGATGTTGGGCGCTTTCCAGTGTAAGATGCGCTCCTTTACAGCGACTTGACCGGGCCGAAGCACGCGGCCGCTACGCAAAAACTCGGTGATGACCATGGTGGCGCGTTGTTTGTTCAAGGTGCGCATCTGCACCGAGCGGACAGCCTGGTAGTTAGTCCAGAGATGAAGACCGACAAGCGTGGCGGTCCATAGCCAGACTGCGAGTCGGCGCTGCACAAACCGCACAAACACACTACCTACGAGCATCCCGAGTAGACTAATGACAGTTTCCTGACTGCCATCCTTGGCATTAAGTTCGGCAAGATTGCCGGATCTCGCAAAATGTGCGCTGAGACTTGCCTTGGCCGACATGCCCGAGACACCGCACAACGCGCGGAGTACACCGGACATGCAGAGCGCGACGACCTTGGCGGGACCCGGGAGAGCAGGGGAGAGCACATCGAGGAACAGGGCAGAGTCGTTGAAGATGTCGGCGAGAAAGCGGTAGAACTTGCACTCGGGCTCGATGGCCTGGCCGAGTCTGTGCGCGAACAGGATCGTGGCTAGTCGGCCCGTCGACTCTTGAAGGACGGTCAATAGCACGGCGCCTGTGGCTGAGGAGGCTGCGTCTCCCACGCCGAAACCCTGGAGTACCGCTCGTGACGATAACAGTCCGGCTATTGTACTAGAAAAAGCCTGGAGCGAGTCCTGAGTCGAGCATGAGGGTGTCAGCATATGGGCTTCTTAGGACCTAGGAAGCAAACTTATATTCATTCTCCTTTCACCAATTTACGCCATGTAGTCTTATAAGCAACTGGCGTTATTATAACATAGTAGAAGTAGAAAACACTCACGTAGATCTGGTAAGGCGTGTAATCGGGCGTCACGGTATGCGGATAGCCCGCAGGCAAGAAGATATCGAGGACCTCGCGCGCATAGCTGCGGCGTTTGACCTTGGGCTTGCTGTCGTCACCGTAGATGCAGAGCACGCCGGACTCATCCGAGGCACTGACAAGCTTTGGTAGGGCTGCCATGTTTGTGATAACGGGTGTTTATGTGGAATGGGGCATCGAAAGAGGGAAAATTGATGAAAAAGGGTGAGAGAAGATGAACAAGTGTACATAGAGCTTTGTCCTACAGTAGCTACTACCTTGTAAGAAAGAGGTGGTCTCGGTAGAGTGCAGCTGAGCTTACTCAGTACATACTTGGCAGGATCGACTGCAGGGTTGGGGGGCGGTTACCCCACGATAACCCCACTATGCAGCCGCTGTGGAGTATATGTACCTGCCCATGGACTTTCAACCTACAGGGTTTATGGAGGGGCTCCTACTACGTATATTGTGTCTCACCTACCTACCTCTTAGTGACCAAGACTTGTCTTGTTTGCTTTATTTACTTGTAACAACTGGCGCCATACAAGTTTTTTCGGCGTGATGTGGGCAAGGCCGTATAGTTTAAAGCAGTATTCTGTGCTACAATCGAATTATTGTCCTCCTAGCCCAGTGGATTAGCTAGCTTTTGTCACACAGTTAATACGACGGTAAAGAGAAAACAAGACTACAATGGCAAAGGTACATGTGCGTATGGTAAATTGGGGCCAAGAATTTGGGGCCCACCATGGGGAATTAAAAAGGTTTGCAGACATGCACTTTCCTCTTCCTTGGGTAAGTACTCTTCCTTCCATTCAATACGACAGCAGCTTGCAAGATGCTTAAGTACACATAAAGGCGATCTCCTCTGTTCACTGCGGCATTGTGATTTTCTGCACTACCCTTTCTCAGCAGCCATTCACTTTCCTCTTAGAATCTTGATCATTAGACATCAACCTAACTGGATGAGCTGCAAAAGTTCACTACCCTGTAAGACACGCATAGTCATCTCACTCGAACGTAATTCATCCTTGGTTATATGATCTAGTAGGCGTGGGCGTGCCACCACGACCGCGACGGCTGAGAAGGTAGGCAATGACCATCATCGCGACCGCTAAGATGGAGCCAACATACTGGAAAGCAGAGTCGGCCCGCGCCATATTGCAGCGACCAGGGGTGAGGTCTGTGCCGTCGAGGGTGTGACAATGCAAGCAGACTGGTTCGTTATCGATGACAATACAACCACCACTGAGGATCTCGTTGGTAGATCGGTTGTATTCGGCATCCTCGGCACGAGAGGTGCAGCTCTGTATAGTTTTGAGGGCCAATGTGATGGTCTAGGGACGTGCGTTAGTAGAGATGATATAATATAATACCAGATAAATACCCTGCTGAAAGGAGGATGTGCACTTACAATAGCGGCTGCGAGGAAGAAAAAGGACATGATTGTGTCAAGACCAAACAAGATCTTGATATGAATGCGATCATACCACAACGCTGCCATGCCGACGGTCGACGCAAAGAAGCCAGCGGCTCCCGAAAAGATGCTGAAGCTGGTCGATGCGGGAACAGGGCCGGTGGCCTGATACTTCGCCATAGAGACTGAGAGGCCAAGGATCACGGCGGAAATCAGAAGCTACCAGGGACACGGGTTAATTGTTTGCTCAGATTATAGATACCTGAGCGTGGACTGGATCTCATGTGGGACTCACGAGGATGGCACGCATGCAGATGGCAACGACAGACAACATCTTGGAAATTTGTTGTTTGTGAGGTTTCTTGTTGTTCGTGAATTCAAATGAGGTGTTGGGATGTAATAGTGAATGGTGTTTGTTTGTATGAGAAATCGGGATGAGGTTCACAGGAAGATTAAGTTAAGGTGGAACAGGCGGTTTGGTTTGATACTGGCGGGATGGATACAGACACAACTTGGGATAATAGAGGCATGATATGTTTGTGTACCTGAGGTGTCTGTAAGTACCAAGTACTACACAACTTTTTCTGCATCTCGACTTTATTCAAATGGAATACTAGGTAAGGTACTAACATGATTCACTTTATGCATATTTGCTAGCTGATACGCAGTGCGCCAGAGTGCAACAATGGCACGCCTGATGATGTGATTACACAGTCTTCATTATCTCCAAAATTTCGTTGAGGCGCCACGTGCAGGAAGTCACAGGGCCGTAAGACTGTAATACACAGGGTCGAGAAATGTGAATAATGCAATGCATAGTGTACACAGTTATGAGAAAATGCATAACAGAGAGGTGGAATAGGTAGAAAGTCACTCAATGTATAGCATGGATACGCCTTGCCCAATGCTGAGCCTGCGTTCGGGGGTTGATATCGGTTATACTTGTAATGAGGGAAAGCTTCATGTTCTACAACGTTCAAAAGTTAGCAAGACGCAACTTGACGCGTCGCATCACCACTGGTTGTCCATGACACGTACGGGTAGTTTAGTACCAAATCTAGGGAAAGACCCCTGGCAGCGGGAGGTACGTATCTACCTGCGCGATTCTGCCGGCAGAAAGACAAGGTTCTTTGTAGTATGTTGGTATATTCGAATATTCTATCACTATGTAAAAGCACACTCGTAATTTGGAAAACTATTAAAGCGGCCACTACTATAGACCTAAGCAGTACAGTAAAGACACGCTATGGTTTTAAAAACACCATCTTTCGTTAAAATAGAAGCGAATAAGCAAAGAGGGCTCTGTAATACGAAGCAGTAAAAACCACCGTACAAAGTCCGCGGACATTACTGCGTTGCTTCAAGCAATGCGGATTCCGCGTCCGTGAGCTGCTGTTGTGCTGTTGCGAACTTGTCTAAACGCTCCCGAGAAATATCCAATAACTTCTTGGAGACGCCCACACCGAATAGGACAAAGCCTAATGGAGGATTGTCGGCCGTTACGTCCTGCTTATACAGGTGCCATATATCTAAAAGGTCTTGCTGGCTATGCACCAAGAATGTCTTAATAACCCCTGTGGGCATATTCTTAACGGGAATATCTTCACCATCTACTACTTCGACGAGAATATTATTCTGCCGCACTATACCTTCGGCAGTAGCGGTAAGGGCAATCTCTGCTTGCAGTTCTTCCATTAATTCCTGCGCGTTGATTAGCATCGTTATATATGGACATCTAGGTGGGTAGTCAAACTATGAAATTTGCTGATTCTCCCATGGCACCTAGACCATCTGAAATCGCGACATTGACTACAGGCATGTCTTTGACTGCCGCCTGTGCCTGTTCCGAACCCGTACTCTTTCTGATAAGTACGGGATTAAACCCAACCCCGACCAACATGGCGACCAAAGCGGTTGTAATTGCAACAGGCAACGCTGAAATGATGTCGGTAGCCATCTTTGAAGGCGGACTCTTTCTAGATAATACGTGAACGAATTTGAAAGCGACTAGAAGGAATGCGTCTATAGCGGACGACGTCACATTGATATCGATAGCGATTATCGAGGGCGGACTCCTTTTGATGAGCACGAGAGCGAATACGATGGCGACCACAAGCAGCGCATCCATAGCCAGCAACGTCGAAGCGGTATCGATAGCCATTGTAGTGTGCGAATATTGAAGAGTAGCGACTTGGCGATAATCTAGCTGGTAAATATGGAGAGTAGGTAGCGGATGTGTGAGTATGGGCGAGACGAGGATTGAATTGTATGAAGAGACGATTAAAACACTCTCCGGACGGGAAACCAGTCCTATTTTATATCCCGAGCCGAGACGAAGTGACCTTTTTCTTACACCGATCGACGCCTGGCGCCACGACGGGGCAGAATCCGCCTCGAAGGTTCCTCGCTAGGCAATGGCTTGGGTGGCAAGGTCGATATAACGGGACGAGCCACCTGTGCCAGCGCTTCGTCATGCTTTGGTATCCAGTCACGGAGCTCACTGGCCCGTCCATCCTACCGTCATAGGCTGCCTCACTACCTCTCCTCCCTCTGTGAGAAGGTGATTTAACCAGACGCAGGGATAAAAACAGACGGAACCATGCTCCCACCTAGATTTGTTCTATTAGTTTGATTAAGGGGCTGCCACACCGCGAGGATCAGCCATAACCGCCGAAGGTACAAGCTGCGGATTTGCGCAGGCAGAAAATGGCGAGCCTCTCATTTCTTCTCACGGCTCTTAGTGGAATTAATGGCGGCAGTACACACACGGATAGCTATTAGCCCAGGGCGCTTTTAGAGTTACCACGTTCACCACGGCGGATTACGCATACTCTCTGTCGGCACACCCGAACAACAAGGCAAATTCGCGAACCCTTTATGGAGCTAAGGAGCCGACTATGGATCTCATATCTGCCTCGTTCAAGACAGAAGCAGTTTGTATTGATGTTATAAAGTTACTGAGCAGTCACGTCTGTTGCGTGGGTTTTGATAAGACTTAAGTCACATCAAATAAATGCATATTATTTATGAAATGACGCGTAGCATCGGTTTCAACTATAGGACACTAGGTTGTAAAAGACTATCTTATTCACTTGGAAGGATCTTTAAGTTGCTTGTGTACTTTGTCCCGCTCTCTTGTTCATGTTCTTAATCCGCCTTGACCGTCTTTTTCCAACTTGTTTATCTCCATTAGAGTTGGGCCGGTATAATTGTAGTACTGGCTATTTTATGCACCGTTGGACACTTAATACGATTGATGATAACTCCTCTGCAAACTCGTCTCTGTTTCGCTTCCCTAGATGGGCATGTTTCCTCTTCCTATTTGGGCTGATCACCCCAAGAGGCTCACGACTAACTAGCTCGGCTCGCTCAAAGTCCACGACCATAACATTGCCACTTTGCGCATCGTACAGCACATTACGCGGCTCGGCATCACGGTGGAGAACCTTGAGCTTGTGGATTGCCCGAAAAGCCTTAGTGATCATGTTGATGAGCGTGTCCTTGGCAGTCCCGCGAGGTATGTCGAACATCGGCCTCCCAGCCCAGCTGAGGAACAAAAAGTGGGTAAAAACACCACCGTCGTAGTAATAAGGTAGTACCAAGTCGACCTCGCCGAGGCACACGGGGACGTGTTGCCCCTGAATGCTACTCAGCCAGTCATACACTTGATATTCATGTCGCAGGCGGGTCAAGTGACTCTCTTCGACTCCCTTGGCGAGGAGGGTATAGCCATGGGATGACAGACGGACTTTGAAAAGTGCCCCGACAGATCCGCTCAAGTAAATGGGCATGGCGTCTGCGTCTGCCCCACGGTCCTTGGCCAGTTGGTCACGAAGGAGGTGTCGGAATACGGATGGCTCGATGTGTCGCGGTTGGTGGTCGTTGAGATTGGGGCACCTGTCGTCCATAGCCCCGCCGTTCGCGAGACCCAACAAGCACTTGTGGGTACAGAAAGGGCGGTCCCGAATGCTAGTTTGTGCCCCCCTCTGGTTTTTGCCCCCTGTCTTTGCGCCTCTACCTCGACTGGGATCACCTCGTCTCGCGCCACTGCTAATAGTGCTCGTCGGGGCAGATTTTTGGGCAGAGGAGCGTGAGGACCGTAAAGCAGAAGGCGAAGGAGGATCTTTACTGTCTTCGTCGTCGCTGTCGCTCTTCTCGCGAGGGCACGTATCGCTATTCCCTGGTCGACAGCGGCGGGATCGCGTCTTGATTGGAGAGCGTACGAAGCCTTTCCAGCGCGGGGGCTTGTAGAGAGGTGAGTCCCTGGGTGGCTTGCGATCTGTCTGGGGAATGTCTCGTAAGACATCTTCGAACTCGACGTCCCATATGCCGAGATGTTGGGCGCGATCATGCCAGTCCTGCGGCGGCGGTAGCGAGCGAAGGGCCTGGAGGACAAAAGCAAAGACTTGGGCGACGGCGGTACGATGGAGGCGGTTGTCGTCGTCTTCCACGGCGTCAAGGTTGGGCACACAGACGGAATAATAGACGAGGGAGGGGTCTTGGGGGATGTGGAGGAAGACGAAGGTCTCGCCTGTGCACACGTAGCCGTACTGGATGCCCTTGTCAACCATGTAGGAGAATAGCTGGGTGACGACGGCGGCGACGAGCCACTTCGAGGCGAAGTCGAAGCCCTCACCATGGATGTTGATGACGTCGCGCTCCGGTTGGATCTCCCCCTCCCCTTGCAAGCCTGCGACAACCTCGTCCCTGGTCAGCTTGTGCGGCGCCTTATACTCGATGGCAAGTGCTGGGACGTTTCGGCCGTCTGATCTCCTATACACGCAGAACTGGTCGGCAGGGCCACTCTTGCCCCTCTTGGTCTTTCGATGGGCCCTGGTTCGGGATGGCTTCAGAGGTAGCGGGGTAGCACCGGTGGCTTCTGACGCCATGTCGATTTGATGGACTGATTCGGTCAGGGCGTCGACGCTGACGCTAGCACCTCCAAGGTTCGTGTGGCTCTCAAAGGTCACAGATCCTTGGATATCCAGAGCAGCGCGTAGCTGGTCGTCGTCGTAGGCTGCGTCGACCAGCTTCTGGACGGCGATCTCGACCGTGTCGCGTGCAAAGTGTCGCAGGTCGGTCTCGCTCGCGATCGGCTTGATCAAGGTGGCGACGTAGTCGAGCTGGTGCGGGGAGGGGAATATGGCGTGGTCGCAGAAGGGCTGGCCGGCCAGCAGGCCCCAGATATTCTCCTGTCGTGCTGGGAAGTCGTGCCAGGGGATGATGCGTCGGGGGAAGACGCGGCCGGTGGGATTCGTCGTGTCGCCCTGTGTTGTCGAGGATGGGTCCGTCTCGACGTGGATGGCCAGACTCAGTAGTGAGTGGCAGCTCTCGAGGTATTGCCGGAGTGACTGCAGCCGTGATCCCTCTGCGCGTATCTCGGCACTCTCGCGTCTCCGCTGTTCTTCTTCCTGCTTTTGCTCTGCCTCTTCGCGTCTGCGTTGTTCCTCTTCGCGTCTGCGTTGCTCCTCTTCGCGTAGGCCTTGCTCTTGCTTGAGCAAGGCGCGCAGCCTGACAAGTTCCTCGTCTGCAGAGGATGTGGCCATCGCGAGCGGGCGAGCGGGCGGGCGGGCATCAAGAGCACAGCACTGTAGGAATCTCTGTTCGCGGGATGAAATGGGATGAGTAGTAGTTCTTGTTATCGTCATCCGCGTGTGCTGATCACCCCGAATACAGGCAGCCGCTGTTGCCCTGCCAACCGTATTCGGGTGAAGATAAGATAAGTTAGATAACCCCCCGCCGACTACGGAGTAGGCATGTGGGGCTAGTAGGTTGCTGCTACTGCTGCTGCTGCTGCTGCTGCTGTTGCCTGTGGCCAGTATTTTCATACCTTTCCTGCAGCAATTCTTACGGCAGCATGGACACCTTCGGTCTCCTTGCTCCCGTGCCCGCACTAGGCATCTCTTGCAAAATACATGTCCTATGTATGCACTTTAGTTAGATCTTTAGTTAGATCTCGGCCCTAGTCGCTCGCATCGCATGCCAACTCATGGATGTTAGCAGGGGGACCGATGCGAGTTACAAGAAGGGAAAGAAGATACATACACAACCACACCGGCTATAAATGGTAGACTGATACTCTTTCAGCCTTTCCTGGCACTTGTTACATCGTGGCCCCGATTGCGTCGGGTCCATCATCGGCCCGCTGCGTAGACATGGATCAGTCTCGACGGCGAGGTCTTCAACCCGGTCGAGAAAGAACTGAACGGGATCAGGATGCTTGCTTAAAGACTGCAAAGCATCGTCTCGCTGTTCGTGAACCGCCTTGACCCGCCGGCGTAGCCAGACGCGCACGACTTCCTCGATCCGTACCTCGTCATTATGCCCATTCGCATGATGACTTCTTCCCGCCTGGCTTGTCATATTGATACGGTCGGTAAGATGAGGAGACACAGGGAGCTCAAAAGGTCTTTGCGGATGAGAGTTTGCGATGTAAGTAGCATCAGGCCGAAAGGGCAGCGTATGCTGCATTTATATCTGTCTGCCTCTCCACTCGTAGGCTCACGAAGGGGTTAAGCGCAGGGTTGAAACCGGGCATGTCTTTTGAGATCATGTCCTTGAGACCGGCGGCTCTGTCTCAAGTCCTTATTTGATGATAAACCTTGGAGACGTATGCAGCTCTGAAGATCCTCCCTGAGTCAGCTACTCTAGCGGCGATATTGACGGAGCCCCTATCATATACCAAAGCCTGCCTCGACCATGTCTGAACCAAGTTTTGTTCTGAAAGCCTCAAAGACAATGACCAATAGGTCCAAAGCTAGTGTGGCGATCCGACACAGGAAAGAAAGAGAGATAATTTTGAGTGTTCCAAAATATCCGCTCTATCACGCGAATCTTAACCTCGCGAGTATGCCGGGGTCATACCGCCGCAGGTGATGTCCGTCTCTGCCACGCTGACAGGTGCCTCGTAAAACCTGCATACTGCCCACCGAACTCTAATGGCCCCTTCGTCACCTATCAGCTGCTCAGGATTCGACCTATCTGTGTATTGGCGAGACGTCTACTGTGAGATACTTCTGGGTGGAGTCTCGAGCTAAGCCGCGTTATGTTGGCCTTGCGCTGACCCTGACAGGCCAACACCTGTATTAATCACCATATGCAACCCTACTTGTCATGGGAACTGCGGATAGAGTTCCTGTAAGAGGATAGATTCAGGGGCTCACTACGCGCCGACCTGGGTCTGGACAAGGCAGTGCTTTCTATTCTGTCTTCGCAATGAACTCGTTTGTGTACTCGTTCTAGATCGACTATGTGTATGATATGAGTAAGCCCTGTCCTGATTTTAACCCCGTTTACGGAAAGTAATATATAAAGAGGGTACGACTATCAAATGCTGTAGCTTTGTCTTTCCCCTTCTCTACATAAGTCAGACTCTCTCATACTCCAGACCTACTTCGCCCGCAACTTTTTCCTGATTCTCAACATGGAATTACAACCTTGCCTTCTCCCTTCGAAAGCTGAGAGCTCTGTCCTCCATGGGCTACAGGATGCGCCGAGCACCTTCATCCCATCTGTACCGCCCCCTCCATTCCTTCCTAATATTCACACGCCGCCTGTGCGGGATTTGCTCCTGGTCGGGCGTTCTTTCACCATATGATTCGGCTTTACCGTGCTTCTGTTGTCAGTTTCATCAGCGCATGCTTTCCAGACCTTGCATGAGCTGGGAACAGGGTATGATGACCCGGACAGGCGACAAGGTCACATCTCGGCAGGTTTGCAATACACACCTCGCTTCTTCTTATCTCCAAAGCGCACAACGGGTCACATCGACGTCTCCCGGCCGTAGTCCAATCCAAGAGCCCTACAGCATTGAAGATTGGCGTGCTTTGCACAACACCGCTCAGCTTGCTATGCATCCCCCCTCTCTAACAGTCACTAGTCAGGACCCAGTAAGCAAAGGCGCTCTTACCTTTTCAAGAGGAGACTTCCGGCTTACATTTACCTCCAGGAACACGATCCCAGCACATCAAGCAGCGATTATACGATCCTTGGGCAAAACCTTCCTATTGACCTCTCGATCCCTCGCGTGGACCTTGATTGTCCAGTAAGCAATAAACGCCGTATTAAATTACACAATATCATTGCACACAGATATATATAGAGCTCTCTATCTGCTCTCTTCGAACCGACCGGTCATGGCGAGGCAGATGCCATACAGTGTCTTCCTCCCGATGTATCTGACAACAACGATTTCGACCCTGAAAGCCTGGCTTTGTCACCAACGCCGAAATTTGAAGATAAGTGGGTAGTCTTCTCGAAGATTTAGATGAAAAAATATGTTGCTAATAAAATCAACTATATAGCTCTACGGGTGGGCTTTCAGATTTGAACACAGTAGAGGCCGATGAAGATCTTATATGTCGGGAACATGGTTGTAAGGGGAGGAGGTTCTCATCTTGGCGTACTCTCCAACGCCACAGAGAGGAGAAGTCTCCTGCAGCGTTGCGCTTTGCTTGTCAAAGGTGTAAGAAGATGTTCTCAAGGGCCTATTATGCAAAACACCACGCCTTGAAGTGTACGCAACGGATGGCATTGGGAAGGGCATAATGCTATAAACAAATAGATCCACAAATAAAGTCACGGAATACTGCTTAGCACAAGACTAAATGTAAATGGAAACTGAACTTATAAGGGTATATGCAAGAAAACTACAAAATCATATAAGGGATCGCTGCTACGCTGTAAGACACCCTAATATAAACCCTAGTGCGTAGCTACTATAAGGGGAATATATATATATAGATGTTCTTTTCTATAGTTAGTCACTCGTTTGGCTTCGCTACCAAGCTATTAAATCTTACTATATCGTTGAATAGCAAGAGCCTCATAAGGTTTTTTAACAAATATATCATTAGTTTGCCTATTTGTATATGTAAATGAGGAAACATTGGACTTAACTATGTCGTCACGAGATTTATTGAAAGCGCATCGCATATAATAATACAACGCTTATTGAAGGGGGAAAAATTATTAATATATATTAGCAATAGCCTATTGTAACAATCCTACTATCCATCAACTGATGAGATAGGCAGTCAAGTCTGGAGGTCTTAATTTGCAGGTAACAATAGATAAGATCACGGTTGCTCGTTAGGGAGGCTTCAGTGGCTCTCCACGTGTTCGAATAAATGTGTGCTTAGATTGTAGCTAAAGAGCAAAACTAAAAGAATAACTAGTTACAGAAGAGAGAGTGATCTATATATGTTACTACCATCCTCGTTTGTGATGTTGGATCGACCGACTTAATAGGCTCGATGAGCTATCCTGTAGAGTCCCATTTTTTTTGTGAGTAACCCAATAGAGCCTTAGATACCATGTAGTTTATTAGTACTGCCAATATCTCAACTCAACCGTCTCTCCCGGATTCTCTAGGAGCCGTCTGATCTTCTCCACACTCGTCAGGTATAAACGCGAACCAGGGTTGTCGATACCAACGAATTTCTGCCTTTCCTCACTCCACCTTATGCGCAATACATCTCCAGCCTCCACACGCACACATAATACTAGGCCGTCGGGGTCCATCTCAAAGAGACTAAGCACATCGTACTCGTAAAGCGGTGGTGTCGCGCCCCAGTCGTCTCGATCACCACCAAAACTACCCTTGTTAACAACCTAGCAAATCGCCAACTACGCCCGCCATAACCCTAGCTTAGCCCATATACAGGGGGGCTATATGTTACACCCTCCAGACCATAAGTAATGATATAACATAGGGCTATCCAATCGGCGATCAGCTGTGCCCGTAATATGCAGAGCCCAGGGGTAGCACAGGTCCCTCGTCTGGGTGGCACAGGTCCCTCGCCGGCTTGCCCGATACCATTTAGTCATCCCTAAAGAGGTACTGTGACTTGCTTACCCCGCAAGTTAAACTGCTTTCATACCTCGCTCACCCTTCAGCACACAACGCAGGTCTGCCTCTAACTGTAGCTCACTCGGCAACAAGGCAACTCGCGTTAAAAAACCATACACCCAACATGGAGCAGCTGAATGTGCAAGAGGCGACCACGCCGCCCGAGATTGTGTACCCCCGAGGCTTCAGGCTGCGAATGACCGTCATATCGCTCTGTATCGTGTCGTTCTTGTTCGGTCTCGACTTGACCATCGTTGCTGCAGCGGTTCCGAGGCTCACCGATTACTTCTATTCGGTCAAGGACATTGGGTGGTACTCATCAGCCTATTTACTTGTTCTAGCTGGCGTCGGCATCTCCTACGGAAAGCTTTATACCCTGTTTTCTGCGAAGCCATTATACCTCATCAGCCTCTTCATCTTTGAGGCAGGGTCTTTACTTTGCACGCTGGCTCCGTCTTCAACCGCATTTATCCTGGGTCGCGCCGTTGCCGGACTAGGTGCTGCTGGGATATCACCAGGGTCTCAAGTCATTCTTTCGCAGTGCTTCCCCAAGCACCGCCGTTCCCTCTGGACGACATTGGTCAGTTCATGTCAGCTGGCCGGCATCGTGAGCGCGCCCATCATCGGGGGTGCCTTGATTGATTAGGTCGGATGGCAAGGCTGTTTCAGAATCAACCTGCCCCTCAGAGTAGCTGCTTTCCTGATAATTACCCTAAGACTTCAGGTGAACAACGACCCAACTTCTAACGATAACCCCGACTGGAGAACCAAGTTGAGGCAATTCGACTGGATCGGAACGGTCCTGATCATCTCGGCACTGGTCTCGCTCATGCTGGCTTTGCAGTTGGGCGGCTCCTATGGTTGGCGTGATAGCCGTATTATTGTCCTCCTCGTGGTAGCTCCTTTGCTGCTAGCGGCATTCGGGTGGCGCCAATACCGGTTACAAGACAATGCTACGTTGCCCCCGCGCGTCTTATCCATGCGGACTGTTCTAGCCGGTGCCTGGTTTAGCTTGTGTGTTGATGGAATACTGGCCGTGACGGAGTATTTCATCTCGATCTATTTTCAAGGCGTCAAAGGCTACACGGCCACACGATCAGGTCTGCTCATAGTCCCTCTGTTGGCCGGCATCATTGTCGGAAACGCAATAGGAGGGCTGGGCACAACATGGCTAGGATACTACAATCGTGAGTCAATGATCCAAGACTAACCCGAGCCATCCAGTGCCAGTACCTTCTATCTCTCCATATTTGCTAACAGACCTAAGCATTCATGATTGCAACTACGGTTCTGGCACCAATAGCATCAGGTCTGCTTACGACGATCAGCTTGGACGAAAGCATTAAAAAACCGGTGGGGGTTCTTGGATTCCTCGGGTTGGCGGCGGGTCTTGGACTTCAAACCCCCATCATCGCCGTACAGACCATTGTAAAGCAATCTGATCTTTCTGTCGCCGTCTCCATCACCGCGTTTGCAGCTACTCTGGGAAACTCATTGTGGATTGCCGTATCTACGACCCTGTTCCAGAGTCGGCTGAATGCCGAGTTGGTAAGTTTGAGCACCTTGGTCAATGTCACGTAGATCGAGAATGCTGGGATCTCTGAGATACGTGACCTAGTCGGCGGTGATCGCTTGAGAGACGTCTTGCTAGGCTACGACGAAGCTGTTACACAGACTCTCTATATTCCTGTCGGACTAGCCATAGCCGCCGTCCTGGGATCGGCCTTCACAGAGTGGCACTCGGTGAAGGCAGAGGAGTCATGAACTTCGATAAGAAGTATAGGAGATAAAACATACCTAAACTAGAGACATCGATTTGTTAGCCATGTTGCTGGGAAACCTGTGTATTACGCGGTGTCGGAATTCGAGAGTAATGCATAAGGCATTGCTTGAACCTAATGGGATAACAGTCATCCCTCATCAGCAGTTAGGTTCCTCTCACCCCTTCTCGGATCCTAGCGAATGTGTTGGTGACACATCTGTATGCCTAGTCGGACCGCCAAGGTAAGAAAAGGAGAGAAGAGGGTCGACAAGTTAACCATTGTGAACGGAGTTAGATATGGGGTAACCCACAGAGGAATTCTTCTCCCTGGAGCCGCGCGCTCCTCTAGCTGCTTTACTTTCACGCCATTCTCTATTGAGGCCAAGTTTCAGGGGGGAAGACGGGGCAGCCGGCGGCCTTGTCCTATGGAGCGAATGGTGTGACAAAGCTGCTGATTTCGCAAGCTAGTTGTTCCATTTGGAAGACGATCAAGTCTATGGAGGAAAGGGATATAACTAGCAATCTTGGAGATGATGTTTTAAGAGGCAACTGTCTGTCTCGCAAGATAAGTGAGGCATTGATAGTGACTCATTTAGCTAGGGACGCAGATCATAAGGACTTATACGTAGTCCCAAGTCTAGCCGAACGACGTGTATTGTTAGGTAATTATGATTTTAGGTTAAAGGGTTATTGTATTATCGTGCAGATGGATGGCGCAAACTGCGAATCCTTTTGGCTAAAATTTGTGGCTCTGTAAGCGAAGGATAAGCTGGCTTGGGACGGCAATTTCTCTGTTGTATATCTTGTTCTTTAACCGAGGACCGTCAATCTGTAATATTGCTTAGGCATGCTGATATCTATCGAAGTATGCTCCGAGGGCTAATTAATACTTTTTACTTGGAATTAGCTTATTCTTTTACTTGTTGGGCAAACTTAGGCGCTGTTGGCCTTTGGTCCCTTGATGGAGTTATGGCGGTATGTACTTTGCCAAGGCAGCCCTTATCTGTGAGCAGGTCTTCTGTTCCCGATATAGTAGCAGCCGGGGGGGCTCCGTTTTGCTATGGAGCCGCCACACCGTATCGAGCAAAACGGAACCAGGGTTAATTAAGGCTTCAATTACGCGTCCGGTCACCGAACACAAACCACCATCTTTCTGACAGAGCATCAAAAGAAAGCTATTTGTGAAGCGCGCTACGATGGACGAGGACCTCGGTCGCCTACCTGGATTCGCCTGGTACACGAAGCAGCCCATCTGCGACAACACATTAGATAATGCACAGCTGGAGACACGATGCCCGCTCGACAATGGTCGACACTCTGACGCGTCCGTTCCGTTGCGATATTCCGCCGGCCAGCTCGACCAGCTCCCGGCGGAACTCCTCATCCATATTCTTCAGCAAATCGACATTCCTTCGCTGACCAGATTCCGTCGCGTCAACCGACGAGCGATGGAGCTTGTCAATGGTCTCCCTTACTACAAGGTCCTCGTCAAGCATTGCCCCAACATCGTCCGTGCGATTCTCAGCGTCCAGGCAGACTCCTTTGACTGCGGCACGCTATATAGGACCCTCAGTACAAAGCAATGTTCAACCTGCAAGCGTTTTGGCGATCATCTTTACCTCATCGACTGCCGCAGGGTCTGTTACTTTTGCTATACCCGACACCCGGAATTCTTCCCACTCACAACTCAACAAGCATCGGCTTTTTTCACACCGAATCTGAAGAAGCAACGCAAGGCTGCCACTAGCCGCCAAATCTTGCATGCGGCGAAACCTCCAAGCGTCCTGAGCCTACCCGGGCGGTATTGTACCGCCTGGCGCAGTGATGGAGGTAATCTAGCGCGGAAACGGCTTCGACTCTACGATCGTCGGTCAGTCGTCCACAATCTAACAGAGATCGGTCTTCCAAAGTTGGACAAAACTACCAGGGAACCTCGGCGATTCATGGCAATCATTACTGCGCCATATCTTCTTGATAGTGGGCGGCGTGTCGACTGGGGTTACTTCTGCACTGGCTGCGAGGAGGAGAAGGAGGAGAAAACGAGGCATTTCAGGATCAAGTACACAAAAGCCGGCCTTCTGGAACACTTTGCGAGGTATGGGCCTGTGGAAGAGACGCCGAGAATTCCCGGCAGGTTCACGCACGCCACTCCGATATGACAAGCCAATTCAAGTTCTCTACCCAACAATGGAAAGAAATGGAAATACTTTCGATATGTCCCTTTATCTACATCAGGCACCCGTTTCAGATTCTTTCGCTAGCCTCAACATGATACTTCGACGCACTGGCTCGGCTTATCCTATAGTCCGTTGCTCGAGTACGGTGTACAGATGACCATCACACATCCTTAGCGATGCATCTCATCCTTCCCTTGCTTCACCATGTGCTTACTGCACATATGCACCGAGTCGCGAAGATTCTCTTTCGTCACTGGAGTGCATTTGACGTTTGTCCCCAGACGCTCCGGGCACTGCTTGAACTCCTCTGGCTTCTTACAACCGCAGGTGTACTTGCGGTAGGTTTGGATGCACATGGTGGTTGAGATATGGTGTCGCGTCGTGTCGTGTCGTGATTCTGCAGGGTAATGCGACGGAGTCCGTGAGGAATGGGGCTGCGTTAAAACTGAGAGGTCAGAACATACATATCTCCAGAGCAGAAGCAAACAAGTCCAAATTACCGTGATGTGTTGCGAAAACGCCAGAACACGAGGTAGGAGATTGTGACAAGGGCTAGTGTATAGAGCTTGGAACTGTATTCGTTTCAAGAATAATCTCTAAAGGGTTCTCAAGGGCCATGATTCTCCTTTTCATGGCTCGGAATCTTCTGGCCTTTTATGTACAAACTTGGCCCCCAAAGGTAGGTAGATACACTCGTCCTTGTTGGCCTTAGATATTTGTTTTCTTATCAGGTGCCCTCCGTGGCTTCAGCGCCCCTAAGTGAGTGACTGTTGGTGATGTAAGTGTAGAAAGGTGTGTGGGCCCTATGCCCGATATTTGCCTGCGTTGTCATGTTCTTACATGCCAACGAGATCCGTATTCCTAAAGCGGGGTGATATCAGGTGGTTTAGTGTCGCCGTGCGACAAAGATTCAGTCTGGGTATTACTTGCCCTGTAAGTTTCTGTTTATCTGCCGCCGTGGTAAGACTTATATGCTTGCGATTCTAATTCATGGCTTGGGTGAGTGAGGAGTCGTCCTTCAATGGAAGCGCCGTCCATCCATGTCGAGCGGCAGAGGTCAACTGTGTGAGCCGTTTGACGGTAACTTGACCCCCTGCCGTGGCCCAACTGGCGGCTAGCGATGGTGCCTGCAAATTAGCGTTATCTCCGAGGCGCAGACCCGATCTAAAAGCCCCATGGCGCAGTCTGAATACTTGTTGGTCTGAGTCTCCGACACTACATTATCATCTCCTGTCCCCGTGTCATTCTTCCAGAGCGCCAACACCTTCGTTTCTGGGTCTCAGATACTTCCTCATCGTCCACGCTCGCAAAATTGTACTGTCAAGTGACACGATTGCCATTTTTGCAAACGATCGCCGTCTTTGCCCCACCCTGTCTTTTGCACTCCAACATGGCAGTGCTCAGATCAAGGAATGTCAACGTCCAACTTCTCGCGTGTCTCGTTGACGAGGACGACATAAACGACAGTGACTACCGCTTCCTCACCGACGGACAACGCGTCAGATATGTCACCACAGCCCCGGGGACGTTTCTTGGGGCCGAGGATGACCGCACCTTCGAGCCCATCTTGCTTGGGGAGCTTTTCCCACCGTTTCCAAGCGGCTCTTGGAACAAAGGTCACGTCGCCAAGGATACCGCAACAGGAGAAACTGCCTTCGTCAAAACGGAGACGGTGCAACTTGCCGGGATAAAGAATATCTGGCACCCGGTGAAGCTGAACGAATTCGACTTTACGCAGCAACTTCGAATTAGGCAACGGGTCCATGTCTCGACGCATCCAGAGCTCAACAACGGAAAGCCAGTACTTATCAAGCTCGCTGTTTGGCCGTGGGAGATGGCCTCGATGGAAATTGAGACGACAGCATATCAATTAATCGATGGGCGCAGCATCGGCCCCAAGTTTCTCGGGCACGTCACTGAGGGCAATAATGGACGGGTCGTGGGGTTCATCATAGAGTGGGTTCAAGGTGCGAGGGCCGCAGGGTTGGAGGATATCGAGTGCTGCGAGATGGCTCTGGGGCGGCTGCATAAGCTCGGCATCAAGTTTGGCGATATCAACAAGCACAACTTTCTTGTACGGGATGGGCAAGACATAGTTTTGGTAGACTTTGAGATGGTAGAATTCGGGTGTTCACCTGAGGAAGTAGACTTTGAGATGGGTGCTCTCAAGCGCACCCTGCAGGACAAGAGCTCTCGGGGCGGGGTAGAACCGCATCAAGAGCAATAGTGGGCTTTGATCAAAGAGTAGGGGACTTGGGTGAAACTGCTGGGGTTGGGCAAGAGAAGAGTGAGATGGACCGGCCAAAGGGGTAGCGTCGGGTCTTTAAATACATTTAAGCCGCTATCGTAAAGGCCTCTAGTTATTTCTTATTTGTATGAATTAAATATATCTCATGTACCTACTAATGATAAGAACCCCAAAGGGGGGCGTCTGCACCTTACTTAGTAAGTGTAGACCTTGCCAGGTCTCTCAGCTCCGCTGTAGATCTGTTTGTGTTCCTTCCTTTCCTTCTTCATCAATTGACTTTATTATACCCCAGACAACTTTTCTCAACTAATATATTTAAAAAAAAGTAAGTAGTGATATTAAATAGGTATGCCTTTATTTTCATATAATAAAATAGAGTCTGCCTTATTGGTGCTATTAAACATGCCCTAGGGGCGTGATGCAGATTTGTCCGTATAAAATTGGATGGTGCGACCGTAAGTTACCATTTCCCATAAAATAAACTGTTCGTGTCCGTTTTACCTGCCACACCTCGCGCCATAGCTATCTGCTTCTATTAATAGTAACGCCTTTAATTGTACTCCTTTTTCTCCAGTTTAAAGAGATTCTATATAGCAATGTTGGTGTTAATAAATTTTTCTTAAGAATATTACTTGCAATCTTCTCTTTATTGTTCAAATTATGAGGCAACTAATCGCTCGCAGCATACATCTAGACTTTAAATCACTACCATTAATACTCGCTATTCGCATAACAATCAACATGAACGCGACGCATACTAGTGTAGACCCTGATAGTGAGTCCAGCATAGTGCCGTGCCAAGCACCACTTTTGGGTGGTAGGCTTGGCGGTGGGACTGCCTGATTTGGCAACATCCACATCATCTCAGCCGTGACCACTCTCAGCCAATAAGCAATTGCAAAAGTCAACACTCAGTTCCTCCCCATGTCTCGCTAATTACTTACCTAGTGTTGGGCTCACCATTGGCATTTCAGACTCTGAAGTTATCGACGTCACTCATTATCGCATGGGAAAAGTCTCATTCTTTTATTTCTCTTCTCTCTCTACAGTCCGTCTTAAATAGACAGGTCGTTAAGTCGCATGTGCAGGATCATTAATAAACGAACAGGACTAGCAAGATAATACTTCAGGCAAGTGTGATGACTAAGCGACAATGTACTCTCTCGCCTTTCATTCCCGATTCCCGATTGCCGATCGATTCCGTAGAGGGGTGACTAGAGTCATCTCCAGTTCTTCGAACCACGCTTCTTCATGATCACTTATGAAGTCCCCTGATAGGTACCGACATATTTGTGCCAACCGGATATACTCACTTTAACTGCATTGCAATCATGCCCACCTACCAAGACAGCCCTGATCAGGACTGGCGGCCCAGAGCCATCGTCTTCGACCTCCTCACGGGTCTTATGAACTCCTGGGACCTCTGGAACGCATCCACCCCAGAAGGCACCCCAGCCGAAGGCAGACTCTGGCGCGACCGCTACCTCCAAGTAACCTTTGGTACGGGCGCCTACGTCCCATACGAGGACCTAGTCAAGCAGGCGGCGCAAGAGGTCGGCTTGCCGCCCTCAGCGCCCGAGGCGCTGCTGCGTCAGTGGGGGAGCCTACCAGCGTGGCATGAAGCCAGGGGCGTGCTACGCGCGTTGAGGAAGAAGGGGTATAAGCTGGCGGTGGTGACGAATTGCTCGAAGCGCCTCGGCCACATCGCTATCCAGAGCGTCGAGAAAGCGGCTAGCGATGGCGGTGGGGAAAGCTTTGCGTTTGATGCCGTCATTACTGCTGAAGAGAGCGGCTTTTATAAGCCTGTTAGGGAGGCGTACGAGGCCATCTTGACTAAAATGGGTCTTAAGCCGGAGGACGTGCTGTTCGTTGCTGGGAGTGCTGGAGACGTTCAGGGGGCTACGAATGCTGGGATGAAGGTTGTCTGGCATAATAAGATTGGCCTGCCCAAGAAAGGAGACGCGGTACCACTTAGAGAGGCTAATTCGCTGGATGATGCCTTGAAAGATTTCATGTAGATTGTGTTTGTAGCAACTTTGGTCGGCGCTGATTCAAGTGGTCTACGGTTTCACTTATGCGCCCAGCTTGAGAGTCCATACGGGGTGGTTCTCATATTTTGGATAAAATGAGAGTATGGTCCGTATAAGTGGCTAGGTCTGTGGACCAGTCAGCTAATGCCACACAGTCGGTTCTCCAGTCAAGAGATGACAGGAAACATCTGGCCTCCCTCACATACTAGCCTCGTCACTCGTGTAAAATCGCGTTTCGATGGGTTGATGAGATGAGTCTTCAATAGCAAGAAGAAAACGAAAAGGCTCTGCTTACGGCTCATATCTATATCCAGGTATACCCTCTATAGTCACCAACTTATTAGAAGTTAATGCTCACTTATATTCAAATTTCGAGTACATTGGGGGCTCGTTTCTAATATGACAGGCTAAGGCAAACTACGTCTATATGGATGATAGATTTATTTACACTATACCTTCCTTGATAGGCATGATTGCGTATGCCATGCTCTTACTCTCTTTTATCACCCATCTTTTTTCTTTTCTTTTATTATTATTAAAATAACCCACCTAACAACGGCCCACCCCTTTAACGGCCCACCTTAAAGGCATTATTAATTTAGCAGCACTTTTATATAATATATAAATTATTTTAATAACTAATTAACTTAAATTAACTAAATTAAGCTATATTAACTTAAATATATTTTTTTATTTTTTTATTATTTTTAAAGCTTAATTTTATTAAGTTTTTATTTAAATTTAATATAACTTATATAAACTATTATTTTTTTATTAATTATATTATTTTTTTTATTTAAAAAACTATTTTAACATTAATAAATAATTAATTTAGCTTTAAATAAACCTTTTTTTATTTTTTAAGCTTTAATTTTTATATTTAAGCTTTTAATTTTTTATTTTTTATTTTTAACGCTATAATTTAATTAAATTAATTATTATAGCTTTTATTAAGCTTTTAAAATAATATATAAATAATAAATATATTAATTTTTAAACGTTTAATATATATTATTTTTTAAATTAAAACAAGGTTTTTTAAAATTTTTAATATAAAAATTATAATTATATTAAAAATATTTATAAAATTAAATGTTTTTTAATATAAAATAAATATAATTTAAATAATTTTAATAATTATTTATAATATATTTTTTATTAGTTAAAAATTTAAAAGCTTTTAATAATTATAAAAAAATATATTTATAATAAATTATTTTTTTTTAATATTATAACAAGGCTAGCGGTCCTTGCAGGTGCTAGGCACTTGCGTAGTAGTTAACCTAGGCTATTACGGCCTGTGCGCACTTGTTATACAAGCTATATAAAGGGCTATTAGCCGCAGGCTAACCTACCTACCTATTTTATTATATATACCTTATATTATAACATTTTTTTTATATCACCTTTATATTTACATTTAGTTAATATAGTTATTTTTAGTTATATAAGCTTTATTAATTGTTTTTATTATTATTGTTTTAATTGTTTTTTATTAGTTAGCTTTATTATTTTAATATAATATATTTACTTATAAAAGTTTTTTTTTTAATTATTATAAACGCTTTAAAAAACTTTAGCTTGTTTAAAAAAGCTTAATATTATTTTATATAAATATTTAATTAAATTTAATAATAATTTTATTTAATTAATAAAAAAAAACTTAAATTATAAAGTTAAAAAATATATAATAAATATATTAATAAAAAAACAAGTTAAATTTAATATAATAAATATTTTTTTATAAAAGCTATAATAATATAACTATTATAATTATTTAAAACTAATATATATTAATTAAAAAGGTTTTTTAATTATATATTTAATATAAAAACTTTTTTTAATTAATTAATTATAAT
>MU380443.1:0-36232 GCA_022495085.1 Xylaria sp. FL1042
CTTTTTAAATTTTATAATAAATAATATAAATTAAAATTTTTTATTATTATATATTTTTTTATTAGTTTGCTTTTATTTTTAATAATTTAAAATAAACTATATTATTTTAATTTATTTTAATTAAGTAAATAAATTAACTATATAATTATTATTAAGTTTTTTTATTTATTATTATTTATATTTAGTTTTTTTTAAAATTTTATTTTAAAGCTTTTATTATAATTTCTTTATTTATATATAATATAACTTTTTTAACTAATTATATTAAGCAATACTTACAAGTCTTTAAATAATAAATATTATTATATTTATTAATTAAAAGTTTTTATATTATTAAATAATTAAAGCTATTATTTTACAGCGCTTTTATTATATTATTTTTTAATTTTATAATATTTTAAAATATATTTTATTATTAATTAACCCGCTGTGCTACCCTTAAGTAGCGCGATCTTTTTACAAATAATTATTTATAAATAAAACTATATAAAAGCTAGGTAAAAACTTTATATATTATGTCCTTTTTAACCTAGCTACTTTTTAACCGTATATAAACTAGTTTTTATTAACTAGCTAGCTATAAAAAAATAAAATAAAATAAAAAAAATAAAACAAATAGATTTTTTTTTTAAAAGCTGTTATATTTTTTAGTTTTAAAAAAAAACTAGAAAAGCTTTTTTTTAGTCGTAAAAAACCTTTAATAAAATCTTTTCGACTTTGCTGCGTGCTTTTTGCTTTTTTTTTTTTTTTTTTTTCTTTTTTTTCCTAGCGCCTTTTATTTAAGCTGCCTTATTATATATAATAATTTTACTAATATTTACTAGCTATTTTATAATAAGCTTTATAAACATAAGTTTTTTAATAGCTATATATAAGTTTTTATTATATAGCAGCGTTTTATTTTTTAGCTTTTTAAATAAAGTTGCTTTTTTTTTTTTAAAAAGCTTATATTTAAATATTATATACTATAGCGTTTTCTTGCCTTTTGCGCACTTATAAAAAAAAATTAAAAAACTTAATACTTTTTTTTTATATAAAAAAGCCTTAAAGCTAATTTTTTTAGTTTATATTTAAATTATTATTATTGCTTTATATTTTAGTAAGCTATAATATTTTCTAAAAATATTATTTTTGCTTAACTTTTGTTTAGCTAGTACTAAATAGCTGCGCTTTATTTTAATACGCTTTTATTAGTTTTTTTATTTTTTTTAAAAAGCTTTTTTTAGTTTATATCTTTTTAATTATTTTTTTTATTAGCAGTCTATTTTTTTGCTTTAGTTTTTTTTTTTAAAATATTTTTTAACTTTTAAAAGCTTGCCTTTAGTTTATATTTTATTTTTTTTTTTCTAGCAGCATATAATAACGCTGCTATTTTATTTATAGTTTAGTTAATAACCTTTTTATATATTATATTATATAATTTATTTTTATTAGCTATAGTTTTATTATTAAAATATAAATTAATTAATAAAATTTTTATTTTAGTTTTTAAATATTTTATTAAAATAGCTTTAAAAGCTTTTATTATTTTTTTTAAATATTAGTTTTAAGTTATTTTAAAAGCGCTAGCTATTTTTTATGCTTTATTTTCTTTAGTTAGCTTATATTAAATTATAGCGCTATAAACTAAAATATTTTTAATTATAATTATATAAACTTATTTTATTTTAGCTATATTATTATTTTAAATAAAATTTTATAGTTTAATTATTATATATAATTAAATGCTTAGTTTTTTTTTAAGCTTAATTAAATATTTTTTTTATTTTATATTTTTATAAAACTAGACTTTTAAAAACTTTACGCTATTTATTAAATAAACTATAATATTTAATAAATAAACTATTTAAATAAAAGCTGCTCTGCTATTAAAAAAATATATTAGCTTGCTTTTTTATAGCATAAATTTTATATTATACTTTATAGCCTAGCTTTTATAAATTTTTTATACTGCTTTTAATATTTTATAGTTTTATTTTATTTTTAAGTTAGCTATTAATAAATTAATATTATTAATAAAGCTAGCTATTATTAACTTTAAATGCACTACTAGGTTTTTATATAGCATTAAAATATATAAAAAAAAAAGCAAAAGCAATAGCAGCAACTTTTATAATACTTTTATTTTTAATATAATAAGTTATAATATTACTTTATTAAAATAAAATTATATTATTTTATTAAATATAAAAAAATAAACCTAGAAAATAACTTAAAAAAAATAGCTTTTTTGCTATAAAATATATACTAGCTTTTTTTTATTAATAATATTAAAAGCTTTTATAATATTAAATTATAATAATATAACAATGCTTTTTTTATTAATAACTATTTTAACAACTCTTGCTACTAGTTTAATTATTATATTAGTTAACTTATTTTTTTTATTACTTATTTAACCGTTAAACAAAAAGCTTTTATTTTTAACTACTTTTATTATATAATAATAAAGCTTTTTTTTTAAAACCTTTTCGACTATATATATAAATATAATTAATTTTCAGCTTTTTATAATTTTTTTAACTTTTTTAAGCTTGCTTAGCTTAAAAATAACTATAATTTTAGCCTGCTAAAACCTTGCCAGGTAATATTTTAATATAAAGCTAGCTATATATAGCATAGCTAATTTTTTAGCTAAAGCTAGCTTATATACTGTAACAGGGCTGGCGGTCCCTGCAGGTGCCAGGCACCTGCGTAGTAGTTGACCTAGGCTGTTGCGGCCCGTGCGCACCTGTCATACTAGCTATATAAGGGGCTGTTGGCCGCAGGCCAACCTACCTACCTACTACACCTATATTATACATAGCATTTTTTTACATATACCTTATACTATAGCATTTTTTATACCTTCGTACTTACATTTAGTTAATACAGTCATTTTTAGCCATGTAGGCCCTACTAGTTGTTTTTGTTGTTTTTGTTGTTGTTGTTGTTTTAGTTGTTTTCTATTGGTTAGCTCTGCCCTCCCAACGCAATACTTTTAAAAAACTATTAAATAAAAGATTTTTGCTAAATATTTTTTAAAAGGCTAAAAATTAAATTAATAATATTATATTTTTTATTTTAATTAATATATTTATTTTAAAGCGCTAATAATTATTATATATTAAGTTTTTAACTAAAATATTAATTAAATTTATAAATAATGCTAAAAAAAAATATTTTATTAGCAAAGCAGTTTTTTTTTTAAAAATATTAGCAACTACAAGTTTTTTTTTTAATTTATTTAATAATAAAATAATTATAATTTTTAAAACCGGTTTATATGCTAACTTAGCTTATTTAACTAGATTTTATAATAATTTTAAATTTTTAAACGCTTTTATTAAAGCTTTTTTTTAGCTTTATTTTTAAGCTTTAATTATTTTTTTAGCAAAAGCTTGCTTTTTTTTTTTAAGCTTTAACTAAGCTATAATAATTTTTTTGCTTTTAAATTTCTTATATAATTTTTTAGCTTGCTTTTTTACTGCTATAACTTTTAATAACTATTAAATAAGCGTTTAATAGCTTTTTTTTAGCGTTTTTTTAAGCATTGCTTTATTTATTATTTTTATTAACTATTTAATTAATAAATTAAAAGCTACGTTTAATTTATTAATTATTTGCAAAATATTTATTTTAATAATAATAGTTATTATTTTTACTGCTACTTTTTTTTTATTAATCTTTAACTAGTTTTACTTTTTTACTTTATAAATATATTTCTTTAAGCTTAGTTTTAACTTTATTATTATTTAAATAGCTTTATAATTAAATTTTAGCTATTTTAAGTCGCTTTAATATATTGCAGCTAGTTTAATAAATACTTATACTAGGTTTATTATTAAGTCTTTTTAGCTTTAATAAATTCTAGTTACTTTTTTAAAAAAAATATTTAATATTAGGTCTTATATTATTATAAATTTTAAAAACTCTTTTATACTTTTATTTTAATAACCTTTTAAATTTTATAATAAATAATATAAATTAAAATCTTTTATTATTATATATTTTTTTATTAGTTTATTTTTATTTTTAATAATTTAAAATAAGCTTTATTATTTTAATTTATTTTAATTAAGCAAATAAATTAACTATATAGTTATTATTAAGTCTTTTTTATTTATTATTATACACGCTTAGTTTTTTTTAAAGTTTTACTTTAAAGTTTTTATTATAATTTTTTTATTAATATATAATATAGCTTTTTTAGCCGACCACACCAAGCAATATTTATAAGTCTTTAAATAATAAATATTATTATATTTATTAACTAAAAATTTTTATATCGCTAAATAATTAAAACTATTATTTTATAACACTTTTATTATATTATTTTTTAAACTTATAATATTTTAAAATATAATATTATAAATTATTATATAAATAAAAAAATATTTTTGCTTACGCTATTAGTTTGCTGTTTTTTTATTAAAAATTTTATATTATTAAGCTTTATAAAAGCTAAAGCTAAAAGCGCTAATATTTTATTATTTAAAGCTATTTTATTAATAGCTGCTAATTTTTTTATGTTTTAAAAGCTTTTAAGTTATAGTATATATATAGCTTTTGCTTTTTTTTTTTATTTTGCTTTTTTTTTATATAGCTTATCTTATATTATATAGTTGCTATTATAATTTATATATTTTTTTTTAGCCCTTGTTTTTTTTATAAAGCATTTTTTTTTATTTTTTTAATATTTAAAAACAATATAATATTTATATTTAATATTTTTAAAACAAAATTTTATAATATATTTAAACTTATAATAATTATAATATTATATAACCTTTAGTTTTTTTATAAAAAGTTTATAATTAAACAATTATATTTTTTATATTAAATTATTATTATAAATAGCTTTAGCTGCTGCAAAGTTATTTAAATATATTATAATAAAAATAAATTTTATTTTTATATTTTTTATTACAATTAAGGTCCTTTATAAAGGCAATGCTTTTAATTAAGGTATTATTTATATATTAATTGTAAAATAAAGAGAAAAAAAAAAAGATTTTATATATAAATTGTATAAGGAGATATTTATAGGTGTATAAAAGGCTGGGCTAGTATATAGGTAGCGTAAGCTGCTTAGCAGTGGCAGGTTTTTCTGGTAGACCTTTTAGCCCCTCTAGTAAGCTTTCGCTAAAGGGCCTAAGCCAGCTATTTATAACTACTTTTTCCGCAAAAAAAATACTAGGTATAAGATTTATACTAGTATACTGCTTTTTAGTAAGAGAAGAGGTTATCTTGGGTATTTATTTTTTGCTACTATATTAAAGGCTTTTAAACTTTAAGAGCGCTAAAGGCTTTTTTATAGCATGTTAAATACTCTTTTTATTAATATAGCTTATTATAGCCTTTATACCTATATTTTTTTTTTTTAAACGGCGTAAAAGTATTTTTTGTTATTTTTCTGGCGTATTATTATCTAGATGCACTGCTTTAAATTGCTTTTTTTTAGCTGCCTTTAGCTATTGTTTAAGCCTTTTTAGCAGTCTTGCTGCGTTAAAGTTATTTTTATAAAATGCTAGCAAAAGTTTAAATAAATTTTTAAAATTGCTTGCTAAGTACTACTAATTATTAAACTTTTATTTTTTTTAATTAATCTAGTATTATAGCGTTTTTTTATAGTACAGGCGTAATATATGCACTTGTTTTATTTTTTATTTTTTTGCTTTTCTGCTATTTAAATCGATTATTTTTTTTTTAGGCTGTTTTAAAGCCTGCTTCGGTAAAAAGTTATTCGGGTATTTGCAAAGGCAATTAGCATAATATAAGTCGGTAGATTTTTAATAAAAAAAGACTTTAAAGTAGTATATTGCAAAACCGGTCTATTTAAAGATTTTAAAATGCTGTTAGGTTAAAAAGTAGTCTAGCTTATTTAACGGTTAGTTTATTGCTTAAAACTAACGCTTTTTTATAATAAACATATAGTTGCTTATTTTAAAATCAAGTTTGCGGCAATATCGGTTTTTTTTGCATATTGTCTTATTTTATATCTGCTTTAGTACTGCCTGTGCAGTATTTATATATTTTTTAATCTTTTCGGCTATTTTCTGCGCTTTTTTTTTGTTTAGCTTTTTTTTCGCTAAAAGTTTCTCGACTTTGCTTATATAGCTTATTTAATTATAATAGCTAAACATAAAAAAACTAAAAAGCATTTTATACGGCTATAGTTTAGTTAATTTATAAAGTAAAAAAGCAGCTATAAAGTTTATTGCCGGCAGCGCTTTTGCTTAGTTATTTTAATAATAGTTGCAAAAAAGGCGCAGCTTTTAGTTTAAGTATTTAATAATAATTTTAGCTTAACCTGTTAATTTATAATGTCTAGCTAAAAATAGCTTTTATTATATCTTTAATATTTTCGCTAATTTTTTTATAAATAAAAATATAAATTAAAGCCTTTTATTTAAATTAATTTATTTAAAAAAGCTATAAATATAAAAGGGCCTTTTATAATAAAGTTATATAATATTATAGGCTATTATTAACTTATTATAAGGTATTAACTATAATAATTTACTAAGTTTATTAACTATTATAAATATAAACTTTCTTTTGCTTTTGTTTATTATTATTTTTTTAAAGTTTATTATAATATATTAAAATAGCTTTAAAAATATTAATATTAGCTGCAGAAAGCCTAAGGTTTTATTTTTTAGCATTTTAGCTAAATAATATTTAAGGCAATTAGCAATATACCTATTATATTTAGCTGCAACCTTTAGCTACTAATATTATAATATTATAAGCTTCCGAGTTTTATTGCGCCTTAAATAAGCAGTTATAATATATTTATATATTTTTTAAAAAATCTTAGTTAATAAGTAGTTAACCTTTAAAACTATTAATTAACTCTTATAAATAATTAAGCCTTTACGCAAAGTCTAGTTTTTATTTTGTTTTAATTAAGCTTTAGCTTTATAAATCTTTAGCTTAAAGGCGTTTTAGTTATATTAAAATATTTTATTAACTAGTAGCACTTTAAAAAATAAAGTATTTATTTTAGCGTTAATATTAAAGCAAAACAAAATAAAGTCTTTTATTTTGTTTATTAATTTAAACAATATTATATATTTTTAGTTTTTTATTTTTGCTTTTTAAATATAAAGGTTTTTTTATTTTTATAAAAGTATATTAGCTACTATGTTTTTAGTGCTTAGTTAATAAATAATATTAAAATAATATTAAGCTAGTAAATTAGCTTACTTAGCTTGCTAAAAGTTTAGCTGCTGCTTAGTGCTATAATATTTTAACGCTTTATAATTTATAATTATTATAAAAGGTTGGTTTTTTTAAAAGCTTATTAATTCCAGCCTTTAGCATTATAACGCCTTTACTATTGCTAGCATTTTTTTATTATAAATAAAGTAATTTAATTTCCTATTATATATAATTTTTAAAAAAAAAGCAATAAGCTATTATTTGCTTTTATTGTTTTTTTATAAAAAATATTTTACTATAACATTATTTAAAGCGTCTGTTTTTACTTATATCTTATATTTTTAATAAAAATATAACAGCATAAGCGCGTTAATTAGGCAAAACTTTAATTTCTTAAATATTTTCTAGCAAGCGTTATTTTATTTAAATATTACCTCTTTTTTAATAAGTTAAAAAAAAGCCTTAATAATTTAATTATATTTTAATATAAAACGTTTATAAAAGTTATAAAACTTTAAAAATAATTAGACTATTTTTAAACTTTTAGGCCTTTTTTAGTTATATATAATTATAATTTTCTTAAGGTTTATTTTAATTTTGTTGCAATTTATAATAAAGCTTAAATATTTAGTTTTAATTATATAAAACTTATATTTTTTTAGGTTTATTTATAACCTAGCGTTTTTTAGTTGCTTAAATATTTTTTTAATATATATTTTATATTTCTTTAAATTATTTAAATAAATTAATATATTATTAATATAAGCATTATAAAAGTTATTTAAATATTTTATTAGCGCATTATTAATATATTTTTAAAATATAGCTAGTTTATTAAATAGCTTAAAAAGCAATACTTTATATTTAAAAAAGCTATACTTTATTTTAAAAATAATTAGGTCTTTATTTTTAAAATATATTTTAATTTAATAAAACATTTGTTTTATATTAATTTTAATAAATATTTAAGCCTTAAATAAGCAAAACAAAGTTTTTTTAATTAAAAAAAAAAAATATTTATTTTTTTTTATAATAATATTTATCTTTTAATAATCTATATAAAAACATAATCTTTTATTAGCTTTAAAAGCAAATAAAATAAACAACGTAAAAAAAGCGCTATTTAATATAATAAACTTTTTTTATAAGTTATTTATTATATATTTTTTTAACGCCTTTAATTTTTTAAATAATATATAATATAAAAAGCTATTAATTAGATCGCTTATACCTTTTTCTGGCATAAATTTAATATAATAATCGATTAGGCGATTAAATAAAAAAGCGTTTAAATCTACTTTGCTAAAAATGCGTAAAAAAAAGCAGTACTTTTTTAGTATAAGCTTTTAAGCTTTTTTTTTTAGCTTGTTATTTTTGCTTTTTAAAAAAAAGTTATTATATTTGTTTTTTTTATAATATATTTTTGTATTTATTTTATATAAGTTAATTATATAAGCTAAAGTTTGCTTATGTTTAATAATAATATTAAAAGCAATAGCGCTAATTATTATAATATTAAAAAATAGCCTATGCTTATACTATTTTATTATATTTTTTTATAACTTATATAGTCCTTATATATTATAATCCTATTTTAGCTTTATTAATAAAAAAACATTTAATAAAAATTCTAGATTTATTTGCGCTATAATAAACTAATATTATATTTTTTATATTTTTTTTATTATATTTTGCTAATAACTTCTTGGTTTTTTAAGCAAAGGTTTAATAAATTAAACCTTTTTCTTTTGCGCTAAAAGTATAAATAATATAATAGTAGTATTAGCTGGCTACTTAAAATAACGCCTTATTAATATTTATTTACTTCTAGCCTCCTTTTTAAAAAAAATAAAAGGCAGGTTAAATAAAAACATATAACACTTTTTTTTTATATTAAGCAAAATATTATATTTTGCATAAAATAAGTTATTAATAATTAAATCTTGTTTTATATTAATTATAATTAGCAAAATATTTTAAAACTTTTTTTTTTGCAAGTAAAAGTTAACTATTAATATTTATTTTATAATCTGCTAAAATCTTATATTATATTTTAATATTGCTTTTTCTTAAAAATTTTTTTTTATTAATGCCTGCAGCTTAAACTTTATTTAATTAGCTGTTGGCCTATTTATAAATAAATAGCCGCCCGCTTTTATATTAGCAAAAGTTTTTTATATAATAAATATTTATTTATTATATTTTATTGTATTAATTACTAAGAACTATTTCTCTTTTAAATATAAGGTTAAAAAATCTTTATTTATATTATTTATATTTATTTTTTTTAATATAAACCTTAAAAAAAAGTCTATTATATTTAAGGTTAAGCTTTTTTTAAGCTTTTGTTATTTTTAGCTGTTATTTTTTTATACTTAGTAAACAGCGCAGCAAAGCAAGCTTTATAGTTAAAGTTATTAAAAATAAACTTTTTGCTATTTTAAAAATAATTATAAATTTAATATTTTTTTTTATAGCAGGTAAAGTATTGCTTTTTATTAATTAAACGCTTTAATTTCTTTATTTTTAAGCGCAAGCTTGTTTAACTTATAATAAAAGCAGCGGCTAGTTTTAAGCTAGTTTTTTTATTTTATTTTAAAGCTTTACGCGCTTTATTTATATTTTTTATATTATTTATATTTATATTCTTTTGCTATTTAATAGCAGCATTAGTTTTTAAAAAGTTATAAACTAACTATTTATAGTATAGCATAAAATCAATATATTTACTTTTATTATTAAAATATTTTAAAGCTATTTAATTTTTAAAGCAGGTTATATTTAGTCTGTTATAAAACTTTTCCTTTTAATTAATTTTTAGCAAAAGGCGTTTACTTGCAAGCCAAGCAAAAACATTCTTAAATATTTAAAAGTCGCAAAGCAATATTAACTTTAATTTTATAAACTTAGCTCAAGCTTTTTGTTTTTGGTTAAAGTTTAAATATTACTAATATAAATATTTTATTAATTAAGTCAAGGTTTTAATTTAGTCCAAATAAATATTCTGCAAATAAAAAACCAACTTATTTAATATTTTGCCTTTTATATAAGATTTAATATCGGTTATTTTTTTTTAGTTATTAATAAACCAGTTAATATTAATAATTAGGCAGTTCTATTAAAAATAATGCCAAGCTTTAAAAATAATTTTATTCTTTGCAAAGTTATTATAAAATATATAGACCTTAATCTTAGCCGATTTTTTGCAGCTTTTTTTTAAAAAAAAAATATTATAATTAAAAGCAAAGGTTTTACTGCGCGCGCATTAAACCAGGTCTATAACTAACTAGTTTACTTTAGCTACTTTAGCTTATTTTTGTTTTAATTTTATTTAAAACTTATTTACTTTTTTAGCTAAAGCTTTAAAGCGCTTTATTTTTTTTTTTTATATTTTTTTAGCAAAGCTTATTGCTGCGCTTAGATTATAGTCGGTAATATTAACTATATTATATAATTTTCTAACTATTATATTTTATATTTTTATTATTAATCTGCAAATAATAAATTTAGCAAATATAGCTTTGCGATTAATTTAATAAATTTTATTAAAGTCTGCTTATAATATTTTACTATTAAAATTAAAATAAAATATAATACTTAAAAAAATAAAAGGTTTAAAATAATAAGCCTACTTTTTATTTATATTATAAATTATAAAATTAAACAAGTTTAAAACCTTAGTATATATATTTTTATATAATATTTAAAAGGTATTTTTATAGCAGCTGTTTGCAGCTTATTTTTTATTATAAAAAGCAGCCTTAAATTAATTATAAGCTAACTAATAAAATTCTTTTAAAGCATTTTAATATTTTTTATTTTTATTATTTTTTTAACCTGTAGTAGCAAAGTTTATTAAAGTTTATTAATAAAATATTTTAAAAAAATATTAACTAAAGTTAATTAGTAATAGCTTATTATAACAGGTTTAGTAATTAATAATAAAGCTTAAGTTAAATTAGACTTTTTAGCTCGATTAAGCAGATTTATTTTTTTTTTAAAAAGCATTTATATTAAAATTGTTATTTTTAGCTATTTTTTCTTTTAAATAAGCTTAGTTTTTAAAGATCTTTGCCTTAGCGTTAATTTTAGCGTTAATTTTTTGCAGGCTAAGCAGAGTTAAATTTAATGCATGCACGCTTATTATATACAAAAGTTTAATTAAATAAAATATAAAGCCTTTTAAACTGCGTTAAATAATCTTATAATTATTACAATTAAAGTCCTTTATAAAAGCAATACTTTTAATTAAAATATTATTTATATATTAATCGTAAAATAAAAAAAAAAAAGAAAAGATTTTGCATATAAATTATATAAAAAAATATTTATAAATGCATAGAGAGCTAGGCTAATATATAAGTGGCACAAGCCGCCTAGTAGTAGCAGGTCCCTTTAGTGGACCCCTTAGCCCCTCTAGTAGGCCCTCGCCAAGGGGCCCAAGCCAGCCATCCGTGACTTTTTTTAATATTATTTTTTTATATTATATAATTTTTAAATACTTGCTGCGCAGCAGCTATAATAACGCTTTATTAAAATATATTTTTTAAATTTACTTTATAAATACTTTTTTAATTATTACTATAATCTTTTTGCTTTATATTTTTATGTTTTTTTTAAAAGCTTTAATAATTTATTTTTTATTATTAGCTTTTTTAAGCACTATATTTTTAAATATAACTATTATATTACTACTTTATAGCTTTTTAGCTGCTATTATATTATTTTTAATTAAAGCTATATTTATAGCTTTAATAATATTTACTAGCGTTTTTTTTTTTAAATTATTTAATTAATTATTTATTTTAACTAGAATTTTTTTATTACTTTTTATAAGCTTAGCTTTATTAATATAACCTAGCTAAATAGCTACTATTATTTGCGCTTAGCTTTTAGTTAAATTTATTATTATTAAAATAAGCGCTTATTTAAAAGCTTTTTATAAAGTTTTATTTAAATTGCAGCATATAAATAATTAGTTTTTTTTATTGCTTTTTATTACTTTAGCTATTTATTTTCTGCTAATTATTTTTATAGCAAATACTACGCGTTTTTTTTCGCTTTATTTTACGTAAATATTTTAAATTATATATAATAGCTATGTTTTTTTTATATCTTTTTAAAAAAAAAGTTCTTTTTTTATTTTATTATTTAATGCTAGCTATAATATAAGTTTTAGCACTTTATTTACAGCATTTTTTAAATTTATAAGCTTTTTAATAGTACGTTTTTTATAAAAACGCTACTAGGTTATAATTATATCGCTAATAAGTCTTAACTATATGTCCGTCGCGTTTTTAATAAATAGGTCGTTTACTACTATTAGCAAAATTTCTACATTGCTTATTATTTATAGCATAAATATAACCCTTTTACTAAATATAATTTTTTTTTTTAAATTTAATAAATATAATTATTTAAAACTATTTTATAAACTTATAAAGTTATAAATAAATTTATTAAAAGCCTTTTCTTTAAAATATAATATTATAAATTATTATATAAAAAAAAAATATTTTTACTTGCGCTGCTAATTTATTACTTTTTTATTAAAAATTTTATATTATTAAATTTTATAAAAGCTAAAACTAAAAATATTAATATTTTATTATTTAAAGCTATTTTATTAATAGCTGCTAATTTTTTTATGTTTTAAAAGTTTTTAAACTATAATATATATATAGCTTTTATTTTTTTTTTTTATTTTTTATTTTTATATAGCTTATTTTATATTATATAATTACTATTATAATTTATATATATTTTTTTTAGCCTTAGCTTTTTTTATAAAATATTTTTTTTTATGTTTTTAATATTTAAAAATAATATAATATTTATATTTAGCGTTTTTTAAGCAAAATTTTATAATATACTTAAATTTATAATAGTTATAATATTATATAATTTTTAGTTTTTTTATAAAAAGCTTATAATTAAATAATTATATTTTTTATATTAAATTATTATTATAAATAGCTTTAACTGCTATAAAATTATTTAAATATATTATAATAATAATAAATCTTGCTTTTATATTTTTTAATATTATTTTTTTATATTATATAATTTTTAAATATTTACTACGTAATAGTTATAATAACGTTTTATTAAAATATATTTTTTAAATTTATTTTATAAATATTTTTTTAATTATTATTATAACTTTTTTGCTTTATATTTTTACGTTTTTTTTAAAAGCTTTAATAATTTATTTTTTATTATTAGCTTTTTTAAGCACTATATTTTTAAATATAATTATTATATTACTGCTTTATAATTTTTTAGCCGCTATTATATTATTTTTAATTAAAGCTATATTTATAGCTTTAATAATATTTATTAATGTTTTTTTTTTTTTTTTTTTTTTAAGTTATTTAATTAATTATTTATTTTAATTAAAATTTTTTAATTATTTTTTATATTTAAGCGTACGCCATCGGCCTTCAGAAATAAGCACGCAAGAGAGGCTAGAGGTTTTCTGCAGGTTAGCTTATAACTACTTCTTTTTATAGCAACCTTTGTTTACTTCTTAAAACGCAAGCGATTTTATAAACTTGTTTAATATAATAAAAACATGCTTTGTTTATTTATAAATAAGCTGCTGGTTTAAGTTTAGCAATAAGTAAATCTTTATTTTTTTTTTTTTTTTAGCAATTAATATATAAGTATAAACTATATATATAAAAGCATATATATAAAAAAGCATAATAAAAAGAATTATAATATTACTGCCAAGTTTTATTTAACGTAAAATTAATTATAACTAGAAAGCGCAGCTTATGCTTATACCTATAGCTATAGCTATAGCTATAGCTATACCTATACTTATATTTATACTCTTGTTGCTTGTTTAAATATTTTTTAAAAACAATACTTTTGCTTGTTAACTAATAAGCAAATATTTAAGCTTTTATTTAATTAAAATAAAAATTTTTTTAATGCTTTTATTAGTTAATATATTATAATAAGATATTTATTTAGTTAAAATATATTATAGCTGGTTAAAAAAGCATAAGATAGCAATATGTGTTGTTTTGCTCTGCTATATAAAAAGTCTAACGCAAGCTTCGCGCAAAAGATAACCCTTGCTTTTTTTACTATATAATTAATATATATCCGCTAGCCAAAAGGCCTGTTAACTAATTAAAAGCTTTTACTTTTTTAATTTTTTTACTTTTCTTTTATTTATTAATTACCTATTAGTCTTTTTATTTTACTTTTTTTTTCTTTTTTTTTTTACTTTATTTTTTTTTACTATTTATTTTTAACTTTTAATTAATAACTATATTTTTAATTATTAATAATATTATCTGCAGGCGCATATTTAAAAGTAAGCTTATAATATAAAAACTTAGTATTGCTTAAATTTAAATATTTTTAGCATTTTATTATTTATATTATTATTTTATTAATATTATAATCTTAAAACCTAAAGAAAAGCTAGTTTATATGTTATTTTAGCTTTAATGCCTAAAGTAAACTAATTTAGGTTTAATAAAATGTTTTTTTAGTTAATAGATTTTTAAGCCAAAATATTTATTAATACAGTATAAAATAAAACAGCTTTTAATATATAATCTTATATTTTAATATTTTTTTTAAGCTTTAATTAGTTCTAAGCTTATTAAGTAGCGTAAAGCATTAATTAATAAGCTTTAAAACTTTACGCTAGTTTAAAAAACTATTGCAAATATTAATAAAAAATATATTAGCAATAAAAATAAGCTAGCATAATAAGATTTTACTGCAGCTATATTTATAATATACTAATAATACTATTAGATTATTTACTAAATCAAGCATAATAAGTTATAAATATTAGTCGATATAAATATAAATAAGCTTAATAAAAAAAAGGTTGGTAATATTAAAATATTTTATGTTTAAGTTAAATAAAGCGCTGCCATTTTTTTAGCTTATATATACTAGCATTATAAAGTTAAAATTGGTTAAAAAAAATATATTATAAAATATTAAACTATAAAGCTTATTCACATTTTTATAATATAACTTTGCTAACTATATTAGATTTTTTTAACTATTATATATAATAATTTATATTTAAAAGAATAGTTTTCATTTAACAAAATTTTTATTTTAAAAATATAAAAAGCTAGCTTTTTAGCAGCTATATTAATACCTTTAAAAATTTTTATTTAGTTATTTAATTTAATTAGCTAAATATTTAGCATATATAAAGTATAATATATAGGCTAATGTTTGCTATTTAAACAGGCGAAAAGGTTAATAATTAATATTAATACTGCTAATATATCTTTTTAATAAAGCAAAACAGTTATAAAAATACTTTTACGTATATATTAAGTATATAATAATTAATAAACTAACTATATATTTTTTTTCTTTTATTTCTTAATATATATTAATTTTATATAAGTCGGCTAAGTTAAATTTATCGATTAACTTAAGCTTGTATATAAAAGAGATTAATAATAAAGAACTATATTTGCGCTATTTAAGGCTTTTGTTTTATTATAAAGGCTTTATAAGATCTAGTTTAATAATATAATAAAATATAAAAAAATAAGAAATATATAATTAAATAAATTATTTTTAATAAGCGTTATAGAAATAATAATAGTTATTTATAAAATATTATTTTTAATAAAATATACTTAAGTTATTATTAATCGAGTTATAAATAATTTAATCTAAAATATTTTATAAATAATCTGCGAAAACTTATTAGGTAGCTTAAAACTAGCTTATAAAACAAATTAGTAAATAAAGCGCATTATATCTTTATTATTAAGTTTAAAATTTGCTAAAAATAGCTTAATAAATTAAATTAGCTAATAGCGCTTTTTTAGCACGATTAATTTTTAGCGGCTTAAACTAGCTTAAATTAAAATATTTTTTAAGACTTGAGTTTAATTAGCTTAAATCTTATAAAAGAATAAATTATTTGCAATGGCTAAAAAATAGGCTTTATTTTCTAGTATAGCAAGCAGACTATATAATATTATAAATTATAAAATATAAATATAGCAGCAAAAAATAAAACAGCGCAGTAAAGCAGCACTTTTATATTTTTAAATTTATAATATATTTGTTTAAAACATTTTATTTTTAAGGCTAGAAAAATATAATTAGCTTTTATGTTTGTAAAGTTTTATAATAGCAGGCAATTATATAAATAAATACTAAGCTTAATAATATTAAGCTTATATAAATGCGCTAACCTGCTAAAGATTTTTTATATTATATTATAATAAATAAACAGCTATTTAAGTATGCTAAGTTTAAATAATATTATATCTTATTTTAGATTTTTTTTAAATAAAAATATTTTATAAGCTTTAATTTTTAAGCGATTATATATTTAGTTATATTAATATTTTATTTTATATATTTTTTTATATATTATTTATTGTTTAATAATTTTTTATAAATATAATTAATATTTAATATATTTTACATGCGTTTGTTATATTAATTATATAATTTTAATGTTTATTTTTTTTTTGCGGGTATGTTTAGTTATTATATAATTAAATTTATTACAGCTATTTTATTGCTTATAAAGTAAAAATAGCAACAATTACTAAGCTATTTTATTCTAGGCTAAAGTTATATACTAAGCTTATAGTTTTTAATAATTTTCTAATTTAACTTAAAATACTTTTAATTTAAATTATCTGCTATTTTATTTAAAGTAGCTAGATTTAATAGCTTATATTTTAATTTAATTTAATAGCTTTGCAATAATTTTTATTATAAACTTGAGAAATATTTAGTAATTTATTTATTAATTAAGTTTATAGCTTAATATTATTACTTTTTGGTTTTTTTTTAATTATATCTTGTAATTAATAATTTAAATAATTAGTATTTTAAGAAATTTAAAATAAAATAAAAAGTATATTAAAATTAGCGTTTTATTTTTTTTGCTAGGCTTTAGGTTTTTAAAAAGCTTTTTAAGCTTAGCTTTAATAGTATTACGCTTTTTTATTGTTTTAAGTTTACTATATATTTTACTTCTGGTAGCTTTACCCTTTTTAGCTATATTAGTTATTTTTATGTGCTTATTAGCCTTTAGATTTTTGTTATATTTTATAATCCTAATAACTTTTAGTTTTTTTATTAATTTAATATTAACCTTTTATATAATTTTAATAGCGATTAAATTTAATAATTATATATTTATTATTATTTTTTTATTAACTTATAATATTAGTTTTAGTTTATTATTAGCAAGACTTTTTGCTATAAAGCCTTGTTAAACCTGGTTTTTAAATTGTTTAGCTGCTTAAGTATTTAATTAAGCTTTTTTAGCATAAATTATATTAGATTTAAAAGAAAACAAAGTAGCTTTAAACGTTATTAATAAAAGAATATAAAAAGTTGCTGCGTTTTAAAGGTTTTATATTATATAAAAATTTATAAAATTAGCCATAATTATGATTTTTGTAGAATTAGCAGGCCAAATATTTTTAAGTTATATATACTTTTTTTTTAGTTTTACGTTAAGGTTTTTATAAAAAGCTTTATTTTATATAAAGCTTTAAGAGTTAGCGCTAAGGCTAGCTTTATTTTTTTAAGGTTTTTTGTAAAGCTTTTATTTTTAGTTAATATTATTTTTAGTAAAATATTCTTTATACTATTTATTATTTTAGTTGCTTAATAAGATTATTAAGATTATATAGGTTTATTTTTAAACAGGCTTTTTCTTTTTATTTTATATAACTATAGGTTTAAGATAACTGTTTAAGTAATTTATAGCTAAAAAAATAAATAGTTTTAAAATATTTGTTTTTATAATTGTTTAAATAGATTAAAACTATTGGTTTTTTAAAGTATAAATTATTATTAAAGTTATTTTTGTTTAAAAAATATTTATTATAAATTATTTAGCTTATATTAGATTTAAAATATATTTTAATTTTTTTTATTAAATCTGCTATAATTTTTTTTTACTAGAAATAGTTTATTTTTTTTATAGTTTAATTATTTTTAATAATATATATAAATTAAATTTGCTTGCTATTAATTATTAAAAAATATTTTTTATAATAATATTTAAAACTTTTATAGTTTTTAATAGCTATAAGTTTATGTTTTTATTATATATAATAAAAAGTTTTAATAAAAGAATTATTAAAATATAACTAGCTTTTAAAACTTAATTTATAAAAATAAATAAGCGCTAGCTAATGCTTACTAGTAAATATATATAGTAAATAAAGCTGGTTATATTTTATGCTTAAAACGATTTTTTTAAATAGTTTAGCTTTGTTTTTAGCTGCAAAGGCCTGCTAGCTAGCGATTATTTTAGCAGCTAAAGCGATTTTATTTATATTGCAAAATATACTAGCTAAAGTAATAAAGCAGCTAAGCAAACATATAACTATTAATAATAAAAAATAAAATATATTTATATAAGTTTTATAAATATAAAAAAAAATATAAAGCGGAAATAATAAATAATAAAATTATAAGTTTTAAATATAAAATATTAAAAATATTAAATATTTAGCTAATATATCTTTTTGGCGATGCTATAAATATATATATATTTATTTATATGTAGGCATAAATAAATAGCTGCTTGTTATTAAAGTAATAAAAAATAAGTATATATTTTGCTTGTAATACTTTTAAAACTGTTTATAAACAAGTGGAATAAATCTTTTTTTTAAAATGTATTTTATATAATATACTTATAAATATTTAATATTAAAGTATTTAAAAAAGATTTATAGCAATAAAAGATAATAATATTAAATAAAGACTTAAGTAAAATTATTTAAGCCTTTAGATTTTATAAGTTAAATAGTATATTAAAGCTTTTAATATAGTTTAATGCTAAACTTATAAATAATATAAAATAATATAAACCTATTTAAATATATATATATGCTAGCTTTATATAGGCAGGAGATTTAAATGTTTTATTTTATACGCAGCATTAAAAAGCAGTTAAGTATAAGATGTTAGTTTTTAAGATTAGCTTTGCTAATATTATTAGAGTTTTTTATAGTTAATGATTAAATTATATTAATGCAGCTTTTTTTAGCGTGTGTACCTTTTTTATATAATAAGTAGTTTTTATAAGCGTAAACAAGTTAAAGTGGGTTTTGTTTTTTTATATTAAAATATATATGTTAATGTTTTAATATTATTATATTTTATATATTTTTAGCTGTTTTTTGCTGTTTGCTTAGTTTAGTTTAGCCTTGTTTTTTTTAATAAAGCTGTGTTTTTTAGCTAATATTATTAATATTAACTTAGCTATGCTGTAAAATGTAGGTCTTAAGCTATAAGATAAAACTATATATATATATTTAAAGCTTACTTAATTTATTAGATTTTTTTCTAGATTTAAATCTTATTATTTATTATATAATGCATAGGCCAACTTATTTTTTAATATTATTTATCTTTTTCTAAGTTCTTATAGTTATAAAGACTTTTTTTTATTTTTATATTTTAGTAAATGCTATTCTAATATAGAAGTTGCATAATTAATTATAGAATTTAAAAACTTTATAACTATTTTATTTAGTTTATACTGCTTAATTATTTTTTTTAAGGGGCTAGTTATTTTAATCCTATTGTTATATATTTTTTTAAATTTGTTCTTTTTTTAAAGTAGCTTAGTCTTAAACAGTAATATATTTACCTTATAATATCTAGTGCTAGGATAGGTTTACTGTAGATATTATATTTAAATATTTTAAAGCGCTGCAAGCGAAGCTAATATTTTATTATTTTAACTCTTTTAATAAAGTTTATTAAATTATTAAATATAGCTTTTTAAAAGGCTTGTTAATTGGTGTTACTAAAGTACCTATTTTTATAATATATTATTAAATCTACTTTTAATAGCTTTTTTAACCTATCTCGCTTTTTTTTTTTTTTTTTTATTATAGTACTCTTTTTATTTCTTATGTTATATTTTTAGTTAACTATAATTAAAAACTTAAATTTTTTTATAATATACTTCTAATTTAGTTTAGGCTAATTATTAACGGCAAGGTTATTTAATATACGCAATATATTAATATAAACTAAAAAGGTATTAAAAAAAGTTTTAATACAAGTAGTATATTTATTAAAATATGCTTTTATATAATATAAATATAATAGCAAAAGTTATTTAAGGTGTATTAGTAAAAAATAAGCTAATATATAGTCTTAAAATAATGGCTTGCTAATTATATACGCAGTATAAAATATATAGTATTTAATAATAATACTTATTTCTGCTTTTTTATTTATATTTATATTTATATTTAAATATTATAGCAGCTATTTTATAGTTTATAGTATGCTTAAGCTTAATAATTTTATAATAATTTTATTATTTTAAGTGTTAATATATTAAATAATTTTATATATTGATCGATTATTATTATTTATATTAGCTTAGCTTTAATTATATTTTGCTAGGATAATTTTACGATTTTTTTTTTTTCTAGGTCTTTTTTCTTTTATATAAAATTTAATTTAGCTTATAACTTTTTAATATTTATTATTCTTTTTATTAAAAACATCGTTCGATTTATTATATATTTATTTATATATATAATTTTTATAATATTTTAGGTTATAAAAAGTGGGCTATTGTTAATAATTAAATTAGGTTATTTATTTTAAAAGGTATTATATTATTTTACTGCCTAGGCTTCTTCTTATAATATAATATTTTTTTTTGTTTTTTTATAGCTTTGCATATTATTAAGTTTTTTTACGATTACTGCAAAAGTATAATAATATTATCCTTTTTTGCTTATAATATTATATTTTTTATTAGTTAATCTAGTAAAGTTTAGCGCTGCTTTTTACTAGCTTGCAAAATAAAGCGCTTATGCTGTTGATTTATGCGTAGACTGTTTTAATAAAAAAGTTTATATTTTTTGCTATTTTTTAATAATAAAAGATGCCTTGACTTAAATGCTTAAGGGCTTAGTAATAATAGTAGTATGGTATATTATTTATTAATTTTATTTTTATTTTTTTATTAATAGCTTAATTTAAGCTTTTATATTTTTTAAAAATCTTTTAAGATTTTTATTAGCACTATTTTTTTTTTGCGCAGCATTTTAAAAATTATAAAGTTATTATAATTTAAAATTAGCTATTTTAGCATAAGTTTAATAATATGCTTAATATAGCAAAAACTAACGCTATATTAGATTTTCTGCGTTTTATATTCTATTATTTAAACTTATAAAATAATAAACTAGTAAATAATAAATAACATAAAATATTCTTTTTAAGCATAGTAATATATTATGCTTAAATAAATAATAAACATTTTATTTTTAATAGATTTTTCGACTATTTTTTTTATTAGTATATTTAATAAAAAAAGAAGAGTATTATTGTATTAAGATTAATAAGCGACTAGGGTTTTATTATTAAAGCTATATATTATATTATTATTGATTTATATTTTTTGTTATATTTTTGGCTTTTTGCAAGAATATTTTATTTATTATTAGTTGAAAATAATCTTTGTTTTTGTTATTATTTTTTAAAAAAGCGTTAACGCTTATTTTTTATAATTTATTAGCTTTTTTTTTATATAATAAATAAGACTGCTTTTATGTAATAAATAATTATAAAATAGCATAAAATTAAGCAAAAGTTAGCGAAAAGCTGGTTAGGTAAATTATAAAATGCTGCAACCTAGCCGCTTAAGACTAATTTTACTTTATTTTTTGCTGTTTTTAAAATTTATAGCAAATAGTTAGTTAATCGGCAAAATAAGGCCTGGTGCAGATGTAGTATTATATTATGTTTTATTATGCTTAATATATATTTTTAAGTTTTTAAACTTATTATTTTTATATTATTATTAATATTTATTATATAATATTAATTTCTGCTTATTTATAATAATAAAAATTTATTTTTATATTAAGCTAAGCAATTATAAATAGTTTTTATAAGTAATTTTTAGTAGTAGTTTTTAAGTTTTTAAGATTAATAAAAAGCTAAGACCGCTTTTATTAAAGGATTTTATAATTTATATATTGCTAGCTTTTATATCGAAAAAAATAGAAATATAATATAAATTAAAAGCTATAAATAATTATGCTTTATTTTTTTATATATTTTATTTTATTTTTAGACTATAATAAACTATAGCTTTTTATTTTTTTATTATTATTTTTTTTATTTTTTTTTTGCTATATTAAGTAGTTATTTTATATAAAGAGTTAATTTTTGCATAGCTGTAGGCAATAAAATGTTTTAATTATTTAAGCTTTTTTATATATTTATTGTATAAAAGCTTATGCGTTAATAAGAGGCTACTTATGTAAGGCTCTGCAAACTATATTATTTTTTTTATTTTTTTTTATTAGAGTATAAGCATTAACTAAATTTTAAATATATAAAATAAATAACAAGCAAAGCTATTTAAGCTTTAAAATACTTGGCTAGACTTTTTTTAAGCTTGGATAAAAATAGTAAAAGCGTTGTATATAAAGACTTGTTGGCTATATAAAAGACTATAAAAGTGTTTTAAATAGTTTAAGCTTTATATATTTATAAAATAATATTTTTATATTAAATTGTTTTTTAATCTTTAAATTTAGCTATTATAATAATTTTGTTTTTATTTAGTATTATTATTATTATGTAATAATATAATAATTTTTTTAAAGTTTTAATTATTGCTTTGTAACTTATTAGCAGCATAATTTTACTTGGCCTTTTTTTTCTTAAGCGCGTTAAGGTTATTTTAGCAAAAAAAATCTATTATTAGCAAGGGTTATATAAAATAAATGGAAAATAAATAATATAATAATATATATTTAATATAATAAAAGAGCAGCTAAATATTTTATATTTAAAGTAATAGTTTGCATAGATTTTATTTATAGCTTTTTAATACTTTAGGTCCTTAGGCATTATATAATTAACAAATATTTTATATTTTTTTTCGCATGTTTTACAGAGTAGATCTGCTTTAATATTAGTTATTTAAATAAAAGCAGCTATAAGATTTTGCTATCGACGTGTAAATATATATCTTTTACTATTTATTATACGGTCGATCTTTTGCTAACTTAAGTTTAAAGTTCTTATATTAAATATTAAGCGTCTTTTAGATTTTTTATTTTCGAGAGCTTTTAATATATACTTTTTGTCTTTGTTTTTTAGCAACTTATAATTCTTTTATAAATAAAGCTTATATATTAATTTATTAACTATTATTTTTTTTATTTGTTTATTATTATTAAATATATTGTTGTTAGAATATTGCTTTACAAGTATTATTATTAAAAAGATATAATTAAAGCTAGCTTTTTTAAAAATTATTAATATAATATATATTTATCGCGTGTACATCCTGATTAATAATTTAAAACAAATTCTAATTATACGCTGGAATAAATAAGCACTTATTTTTTTTTAAACCACTTAGATTTTTATAAATGCTATTATTTTAATAACATCTTTTTTTAAGTTAATTTTTGCTTTATAATATAGGTTTTTCATTATTATATTTTAGTAAACTATTATTATTATACGCGTAGCTATAAGTTATTATATGCTCGAAAGCTATTTTAGCGATTTATTTAATATTCTTTAGTACTTTTTTGTTGGACACTTACTTTAGAAGAAGTTTTATTAAAAAAAGAAAAAAAAAACACGTTAAGCAGTAGATTTTTAAATGCTAACTAACTTATTATATGTTTATTGCTTATTTATGCTAATTAGTAATTTAAAACGTTTTTTGATTTTTTTTGCAGTATATAGCTGTTTATAAGGTTAATAAGCAATATTATATTTATTAGTTTAAAAAGTTAAAATATAAATTAAAAGGTTAAAAGAGTTTAGCTAAATATTAAATAATTAACTATTTTTTTATTTATAAAGCAAAATAAGAAATTGTTATAAAAGACATTTTAAATAAAATGCTTTTTTATATAATATTATACTAAGGTAAAAAAAGAGCCGCAGATAAAGCTGTAGATAAGGCTGCTAATTATTTATATAAGCAGTATTTTTAAGTAGTTTATAGTAGAAGTTTTAACTTTATAGCTATTAACGCTACGCTTTAATATTAACTATTTAATATTATAACTAGACTTAACCTACTATTAACACATGTCTAGATTAGCCGTTATTTATATAGTTATAGCAATAGTTTTTATAGTCTAATATTAAAATATATTTTTTATATCTATGTCTTATATTATAAAATATTTTAACAGCGCTTTCAGCTTAAAATTTCCTTGTTTTTATAAAAAGCTAAATTAAAAAACATAAGATATTACTATAAAATAATATTTTAAAATTAGTTAAACTACTTATTTAAAGCAAAATAAATAGGTTTAAGCTAGGTGACTTTATTAAAAAAAATAAGCTGCTATATATAAAAAAAGAATATATTAAAAAATTATTATATTAAAATGAACCCTATTGGCTAGCGCTTACTTAAGGCTAATACCTTTAAGAGGCGGGCTATATTATCTTAATATAAAGTATATACTTAGTTTATAAAAAAAAAGGCTAAAACATTTTCTTTTTAATATTAATAAAGTAGGTTTGCTAAATTATTAAATATATTTACTATTAAATGCTATAGTATTTTTTTATATTTTAATAAACTATAATATTTTTAATTGCTTAAGTTTAAGTTTAAAAATAAATAAGTCTGCAAAATATTAATATATAAATATTTATAAAAGGCTTATTAATAGTTTAATAGTAGATTATAGCGTTAAAATTAAATATATTAACTATTTTTATAAAATATAAAAACCAGCTTAATTTTTTAAAATATAATAAAACTAGTTTAAAAAATAAAAGCTTTTTTTTATTTTTATTTAAAATAAAACGTTGTACTAGCGGTAGTTTTAATTGCTGCTAGTATTAGTTAAGCATAATTTACTTAAGTATATAGTATAATATATTTAATGCAAAAAAAGAAATATTAATAAATAAACGCTAAAATTATATTTAAGTAGCAAAAAATAAAAGCAAAGGCTAAAACAGATAATAATAATATGCTAGATGTAAATTATTTAGCAAATTTAATAAGTTAAAAGTAATAAACTATTTAAAAATAATAATATTTAAAATTATTTAACCTAAGTAAGTACTTACTTAGGTTTATATTATTTTATATTAAATAAAATAAATAAGATTTAATAAGCTTAATTTATAAAGGTATAGTCGCTACAACTATAACCTTTTATTTAAGCAAAAGTTATAGCATATATTAAAATATTGTTTTAGTATAAAAAGAATAATAAAAGGTTTATATGCAAGGCTAGGATTATTTTTTTTTTTATTTAAATTTATAAATATATTTATTAAATAGTTTATGTTTTTTTATTTTAGTAAGCTTATTATATATTTTGGTTTTTTTATTTATAGCGTTAAACTTATTTATTAAAGCTTAGCGATTAAATAAAAGTTTAGTTTACAAAAAAATATCTTTTTATATACTTTTAAATAATTATATGCTATTTAAATTTGTTGACTTTAATAATTATATATAAATAAATAAAAATTTTTTGCTAGTTTTATTTTTTTTATTACCTAATGTTTTAAATAAATAAAGAGCAATATTAAAAAATATTTTTTTTTATATTTTATACTTAGTTATAGCCAAGCTAGTAGTATATGCTATTTTTATTTAGGTAAAGATTACTAAGGACTTAATAATATCTAGCTTTTTAATTTTCTGCTTTTTTAAACTAGAAAATAATAAAATAATATCTGCTTTTAAGGCTAAATAATATATTTTATTATTATTTGGTTTTTTAACGAAAATATAAAATAATAGCTTTATATAAAAGTAAACACTAAGTGCTAGCTAGATATATTTAGCACCTTTAGCAAAAATAAAACCTTAAGCTTTAAACTTGCTTTTATTTATAATATTTAAGCTAAGATAAATATTTATTGTTATAATAATTAATATTTTTTTAGCAAACAGGTTATATGCTAAAATAGCGTAATTAAAGATTAGTTTATTATAGTTGCTTTTGTTTTTTTTTTTCTTTTTGCTATTTTTGCTTTAGCTATTTATTTTTTTATATAAATGTTTTTATACCTTAGGCAGATATTATATTTTAAGTATGCTTAGTTTATATTTTACTAAAAATATAAATAAAATAAAAAAATTTGCTTTAAATTAAAAAAAAAGCTATGCTGTTTTAAAATTTATAACGTGCTATAATTTATTGTTTTAAGTAATCAAGCAAAATCTATTATTAAAGCCAAAATAAAGCGACGAGAAATTATTTATAGTTTAGTTGTTTAAAATATTTTAATTGTTTAACAATTAATTGCTAGCATATAATCGATTTAAAAGTATGCGTAATTATATATTTTTTTTTGCTTTTATTTATTGTTTTAAATAAACCGATTTTATAATTTTATTTATAAAAGCTAAGCTTTTAGCTGCATTTATAGCGCAAGCGGTCTATACTTTTATAAGTTTTTTTTCTTTATTAACTAATAATTTATTGCTTAAAATATTTATATTTTTTTATTGCTTATAATTTATATTCTTTTAGTATTTTTTAATTAATATATTTTTTTATTTGTTTAAATGGCTTGTTTACTTATATTAAGCCTACTTTTAATTTATATTAGCTAAACAAGCGACTTTATTGCTAATTTCTCGGCTAATAACGTGCTACTTATAAGTAAAAACTACGCAAAGTCGCCTGCTATAAGAACATAAAAGATCTTGCCAAAGTTAATATTATTTAATATATTGCAGTTCTTGCGCAGCGCTGTTTTAACCTTGCTTAATAGTTTAGCAAATATTATATTAATCTTGTTAATAACTATAACTAGTTTATTTTGCTATAGTTGCGCTATATTTTTATCTTTTAATATTAATTCTTATATAGTTTATTTATTTTAAATTTAAAAGCTAAAAGTAAAATATATTATAATATTATTAATATATGCTGCTGCGCTTTTTATAAAAATAATAATAAATAACCTGTTTTTTTTTTTTAATTGCTAAAATATCTTATATATAGCATAAATAATAACTAACTTTTTTATTTTTTTTTAATCTTCTAAATATTTAATAATAATCAATAGTTTATTAATTTTTTGCTATATAATATTTATATTAAAGTCAAGTTTTTAATATATAAGCAGAATAGCTTTTAATTGTTTTATATTAAAATGCTTTAACTTATATATTATGCAACCAAAAAAACAGTATTTTATTTTATAAAAATATTTAATAAATACCTTATTTTCGCTTAAGTTTTAAAATACTAAAAATTATTATATTTATTAGCTATATTTATTAAGCATAATAAAAGTTAATAGCTAAAACTTATTTCTTTTTAATATTTTTTTATGATTTTATAACTGGCTTAATCTTTTAGCGATAATATATTTATTTTAACTTTTAATATAGCTTTTTAATGTTATAATTTTTTTTAGTACAGCTTAAGGTAGTATAACGTTTAATTAACTTGTTAATATAGCTTTTTTATTATTAACTTTAGTTTTAATATATTATAAAATATTTATTTAGTTTTTAATAAAGCTAATATAATCTTTATGTTTTATATTTTTTAATTTTATTTTTACGATAAGCTGTTTTAAGTTGTTTATTATATTTAAAAAACTATTTTTGCTAGTTAAAGACTTTTTTATTCGTATAAAATTATAATATAAAAGTTTTAATAATTGTTTAAGCTAGTTTTACTTTATATTTATAATTTTCTAGTTTTTGTCGATATAAATATTATTATTATCGAAAAGATTAGCTTGTTAGTTTTTTTATGTTTTTATATTTTTTGCAGCATTTTTTTTTAACTTTTTTAGCTAGTTAAGATTTTATATTTTAAAAAACAACCTGCTGTTTAATTTAGCGCAATAAAGATCTTATAGTTTATAAGCTAATATTTTAATTAAGTTATAAAAGCGGTATTAAAAAATAAATAATAAAAGCTTTAATATAATATTTTAGTTTAGGTCTTTTTTGTTTATATTATTAATTAGCTGCTTACTAAAAATTAAAATTTATTTTTTGTTAATAAGTTTTTAAATTATTTTTTAAAAAAAGAGTAAGCTTTTTTTTATTAAAAAATAATAAAGTAATAATTATTTCTTTGGTTTTTTTATAAAAAAAAAACTACTAGTATAATTATAAAGATATATTTCTTAGAGAAAAGTCTTATAATATATATAAGCTTGCATATAAAATAAAATCTAGCTTTTTTTAGTTAATAAGTTTAATAATAGTTATAAGCTGCTTAAACTTAGTTGATTTTATATATATTATAAAATAATTTTATATGCGTAAACATATAAATAGTTTAGGTTAATATTGGCTTAGTTTTTTATAAATAAATAATAGTCTAGTATTTTAAGTAAGTCGGAGTAAACTTTTATAGCTAATAACTTTTAAGCTATTAAAAGTTTATTTAATAATAATAAAATAAAGTTTTATAAAATTATATTAGTTTTATTATTGTTTATTTTTTTTAAGACAATAAATATGTTATTTTCTTTTTATAAATTATTTTAGTAATGTTTTTTTAATTAATATTATATTATCTGCTTTAAAATTTTTGTCGTAAATATTATTAAATCGTAGTGTTTTAGTAAAGATTTTATTATATAGTTTAAAATATACTAAATAATAAACAAGGTTTAAAAACGTTTTTATAAAAATGTAAAGTTATAGTTATATTAAAATATTAATGCCATTATTAAATTAGTTTTGCTAACTTATAGGTGATTTTTTTTAATTTTAAGGGTTTTATTATTGGCTATATAAGTAGATTTTACTAAAGTTTACAGGTAGCTAAAACGGCAAGCTATTTTTTTATATAGTTCTTTTTAATAAAAATTAATATATATGTAATAGTTGTTGCAAGCGTTTAAAAAGATATGTTATTTTTTTATATTAAAGATTAATAATATTTTATTAAATTAAAGATATGCTAGTATTTATAGCACTTTTATATATATTATATTAGTTTTAATTTAATTAACTAGTTTTTAATTTAAGCATTATTTTTTTGTTAGTATTATAACTATTTACGATAAATCCTTAAGCTAGCATAGCTTACCTTATTAAATAAAAAATTTATATAAATTAAAATATATTTTTTTAAACTAGGTATTTAATTAAATGCTAAATTATTAGCTAGATTATATATTATAGTATTTCTAGCTAGCTATAATATATTATATAAATAAAGATTTTTTTATTTATTATTTTTTATTATTTTATAATAGGTGGCTATTTTGCTAAACGTTTTAGCTTAAACTATTTGTTTAAAAAAAGTGTTTATATATATTTAAAATATTTAAAATATAATAATAGGGTTTTAATATATAGCCTTAGCAAATTTAAGACTTTATTAGTTTTTGTTAAGATTAAATTAAAGCTTGTTTATAGCTTTAGCTAGCGCTAGATTTTTAGCGAACATGATTTTTAAAATTATAAAACTGCTTTAATTTTTAAGATTAATAGTAAACTAGATAGCTAGGGGCTTGTGAGCAATAATAAAAAATAATAGTTAATTTTTAAGTATATATTTTTGCTTTTTTAAATAAGGCTATTGGTAACTAATTAATTGAATATTTTTTAAGATTGTTTTTATATATTGGTTTTAATAGTATTTATTTGTTTAAATAAAGTATTTTTTAATAATTAAGTCTATAGGTTTTAAAAAATAATATATATTTTAAACTGTTTTTTAAGTAGTTTATTTAACTAGCGTTTTTGTAATAATATTACTGTTATTATAAATTTTATTATTTATAAGTAGGAATAAAAAGAATGGGTTAAAGGTATACCAATTTTTATATTATAATAAATAATACTGCATTTAAGTATTTTAATTAATATTTGTTTTTTGTTTATATATGTTAACTTTAACGTTAAATATATTCTTATGCTTATTTTGTTTAAATAAAAACAGGTGTAGAAATATATGTAGATAAAAATCTTTATTAAAACAATTAGTAAAATTTATTGATCGGCATATTTTTAAGTATTTTATTTTATTGATTTTGCTAAAGTTAATAGTTTTTTTTATAAACTAGGCAGTATTAATATTACTTTCTAATAAGGCAGTATTATAAAGGCTTATAGCTAATATAACCTTTTTTATATTAAATAGCTTGTTTTAGCTAATATTATTTATTTTTATTTTTGCTTTATTAATATTTTAAAGTGCTAATAATAATTTAATTTATATTATGTTAGCTTATTAACTTGTTTTATTTTACTTTTAATAGTTTGCTTTAAAAATATGCTAAAAGCTTGGTAGCTTTATAATAAGTATATTTAGGTAAAATCTCCGCTTGGTTATATAATTAGCGCGTGTAGTATTAAGATTTTCTTTAGCTAGTATATATATACTGTTTTTTAAAGAAAACAAAATATTGTTTAAAAAAAGGGTTGCTAGTGCCTTATTATTAATTAGCATATTTATATATAAAAAATTATTAGCTTTTAACTATAATAAGGTATTTATAATAGCTTAATAATAAACGTAGAGTAAATTCCTGCTGTTTTATAGTTAAGGTTATATTATATTCATTTAAAAAACTTAAACAATGTCTGGTAGGCTTAAAACTATATAAAATAACATGGTAGTAATATTTAAAACGTTTTATTTTTAAACAGTAATTTGTTTTTTTATTTAGCAGTATATATTGGCTAGTTTATTTTACTTTTTAGCATAAAACTTAATAATATATTTATAAAGTATATAAAAAAAGATTAAACGTTTCTTTATTAAAGTAAGGCACTATAGTTCTTTTAAATATATATAAATATAATTAGTGTTAAAATAATTAGCTATAGCATATTTTAATATCTACGCCTTATTAAAAAAGTTTATATAGTTTTTATATATTTATATAAAGCGGTTTATACTCTTTATAAAGCAAAAGAAGTATTAATAGCATTAAATAATGCTGCTAAAATTAATATTTTATTTTAACCTAATATTATAGCTTTAGTTAAGCTATTATATTAAGTTATTATATTAATATTGCTAGCAAACAATATAAAAATTTAATAGCAAACAAGTTTTATTTATAGCATTTTAAACATTATAAATAATTTTAGCTTAGCAATTAATATAAACTAAAATATATTAATTTATAGCTATGCTAAAAATTTTGCGACGCTTATATTTTTTATTTAATAACTTAAAATATTAAAATAAAAGTTTAGATTATTTATAATTTATATTAATAAAAAACGCTGCTATAATATTATTAAGACTTAAACTTTTTATTATTAGTGCTTAGCTAAAGATATTATACTTTTGTTTTAAATAAAAATCGGTGCAAAAAAAGATAATATATATTATTAAAAAAATAGATTAAAGATTAAAAACGTTAAAGCTAGTAAGTGTTTAATTACTAAGTTTTTTATTATTATATTTTAATAAGTTAAAGGCGGCATAATAGCAGTATAAACTTGGCTTTATAGCTTAAAGCTTGCAAATAAAACGTTTAGATTTAAGTGATTACTATAGGTACAGCGTATATTTATTTTAATTCTAAGATTTAAAAGTATTTAGCTTTAAAATTATATTAATAGTTATTTTTTTAAATTATTTACTAAGCTAAATATTTATATTTTTTATATATATATTTAAAGGCGTATAAGGCATAATAAACCGCGGTAAATTTTTTGTAAACAAATAGCTTTATTATTTATTAATAAATATATTATAAATAGCTTTTAGTTAAAGTATAACTAAAATAAAATTAAGTTTTAATTTATATATTTAATAAGTAAAGAGTTTAAATATTAACAAGCAGTAGCTAACTTATTAGAAAAATATTATTAAATTAATTTTTAGTTATTAATAAAGCCTTTTTTATCTTTATATTTATTAAGCTAGTAGATATATATAATATATATTTTATAAGATTGCTAAATAGTATAAATAATAAGTAGCTTTTAATATATATAAAGCAACTAAAACAACGTTCTAGCTTAAAGCAATAACTTAAAAAATGATTTAATATTTATTTTGTTTTATTTTTATATATAGTCTGCGCTTTTAGTATTGCGGAAAATTAAAGGTTGGCCAAGAAATTGGTTTAGTTAAATAGCTTTAGACTTTTTTACAATTTTTTACTAGTTTAAAATTTTTATATAATATAATATTTGGTATAATTATTTTATATTTAAATAATAAAAAGTATATCTAGCTAAATTATATTAAATATTATTATGCAGATATTTATAAAAAAAGAAGTAATATATTTAAATTAATTATTGTTATTTATATTTGTTTTTTTAAAACTATACTAAAGAAAGCTTTTTGCTAATAAAATATCTTTATAAAAATATTATAGCTATTATATTTATAAGTGCATTTATTTTCTAATATATATTTTATACTAAATTTACTATTTAGTATATTAAATTAATTGTTATATATAATTGCATTATTTAATTTGCAAAAGTAAAGCTGTTTTATATAAGCTTTAAAGATTATTATATTGGATTTATTTATTATATTTGTTTTTTTTTTTTTTTTTGTCTTTTTTCTTTTTTTTTTTTTTTTTTTTCTTTTTTCTTTTTTTTAAAGGATAACGCTATAATATAATAATCAAGGTTTAAAAAGCATTTTATAAGCATTAGGCAAAAATATTCCGGCTAATTATATCGGTTGTTTTTTAAATATTTAATTTATTATTTATTTTATATAAAAATATATATTATTATATAAACAGCTAATATATAGCTTTATATTATATATTATAATTAGCATGCTAGCTAGCCTTTTGCTAATATTTATGTTTTTATTAATTATTTTAATATATCTTGTTTTTTTTTATTTAAAAAAAATTAAAAGAAATTTTTAGAAATAAAATAACAATTTATTTTTATAACTATAATATTTTTATTTTATTAGAAAAAACTATTATTTTAAGTTAAATAATAAAAATTTAATAATAAATTATTACGCGAGCGTGTATTATAACGGCAGTGCTATTGGTAGAGCTATTATAGGGCTGCTAGAAGAAATTAAAAATATTTAATACTAAGGCCGCGTTTAAAGCGATAAAAAACTAGCAGAACGTTAAACAAATAATTATAATATTTTTTACTAAAATTAAGAATAATAATGCTAGGTTTAATTTAACTGTAGTTATTATTATTATAGCAATAATTTATTAGATATAGTTTTAGTAGTATTATATTAAAAGAGGCTAATTTTAATAAAACTATATATTAAAGAAAATTTTTTGTTAATTTATATTTATTTAAGTATAATTAGTTTAAGAGTTTAGTTACTTTTAATAATTAAAAAAAGCGCATATAATATACGCGCTTTTTTTAATTTTAAATATGCTACTTAATTATATTATATAAAATAATATGACTTTTATAGTTAAATAAGTTATGGTTTTTACTAAAGCAAAAGTCTAGACTAAAGTTTATAGCTTTTAAATTGCTAAATGCAAGAATATTAAATAAAGATTTAATTAGGATCTAATTATACTAACCGGCAAGGGTTTTTTTTAGGTTTTTTATTAAATTAAACTATTAAAGTGAATCTTATGGACTAGCGCTTGTTTAAAGCTAATATTTCCGGAGGTAGGCTATAGCTACACTTTTTTAGCTTTTATATTTTAATAATTTATTTTTTGCGATAAAAAACTAAATTATTTTATAAAGTCGCTGCTAAATTTGTTAAAGAATCGTGAAGCTAGTATATATATGTTTTTTATTTTTTAAGCTAAAAAGCTAGGTCTAAAATATCTTTTTTTATTTTTTTTTTTATTTCTTTATTTAACTAAGCTATTTTAGCTAACTAAGCGCGTGTGGCTTACTAATAATTATTTATTATAGCTTTTTATAAAGTTGCTATAAGATTTATTATATTGCTGCTAATTAGTTAATTATTTAGTTAGTTTAGTTTAAGATTTTAGACCTTGTAGCTAATGTATTAATTGAATTTATTTATGCTTAGCTTATAAGACTTTAGCTAAAAATTAAATAAGTGGCTTGCTATGTTTAAATTATATTATTAGAAATTGTAAATAATATATCGAGAACTTATTAATTTTATTATAGTTTATGCTAGAGTTATTATTTTAGGCTATTTAAATTTTAGAGAATTTAATAGGCTAGATTTATTAATAATTTTTATTATATTTTTTGCAATTTTTTAGTAGCTAGTTGCTAGCTTTATTATATTATTAAATTTAACCTAGACTTAAGTAACGCTTAGTTTATTTAAAATAAAGTATTAGAGATTATAAAATCTGTTTAAATATTCTAGTATTTAAGCCGATATTTAATAAACTATATAATATAATAGCACTACTTTTTAAGAAAATATTTATATTATTTTTTATAATATTAAAATAAAAAGTATATATATATTTATATATATTTTTAATATTATTATTTTAATATTAAGAGCTAATAACTACTTAATATTAATTTATTATTCTTTTTCTTATATTTTTTTGTTAAAACTTTATTTATTATTTTATTATTTATGCTTTATATATTAAAATTTCATTATAAAGTCTAAAATATTTATTTAACGCAATTAATTTTTTATTAGCATAGTTTATAATTATATATTGCTGTCTTTTTTATTTATTATTATAGTTGCTTAAATAAGCAATATATATTATAATATAAATGCTTAACTTAATATTAAATATAATATAAAACTTAAGTTTAAAAGTTATTTAAAAACAGTTTTTAAATATTATAAAGACTTGGCGTATAATATAGTTTTGCTTTAATTAAATATATTTTAGCAAAGAAAGGCAGTAGTAAATAAGCTAGCTTATTATTTTATATTTATAATAGCTTGCGTAAATTTATATTTTAAAAAAATTATTTTAAAACTAATAAAGCTAATTTATCGGTTAATATTAATACTTAATTAATAAAATATATTTAATTTAATATATGTTTATATAGCGTTAATTATACTTATAATTATTTATCTTTTATAGTAAATATAATTAGCGTTATTAATTTAATAAATATTTGTTTTACGAATAAATAAAAATAAAGGGCTTTATTGTTTTTTTTTATTTGCTTTTTATAATATAATTTAAAATCTAAAAGTTTAACAACTGCTTTTATAATTATTATTATATTTACTAAAGTTAATAAAAAACAATAGGTTTAATTGTTTGCTTTAATTTATATGCTTGGTTTAATATAATATATTATTAGTAAAATGCTTGGAGATATTATTTAATATTAGCACGTAAAGACTATAAAGCTTATTAATTTTGCTAATTAAGCTACTAAAATATCGATTATATAAAATGCGGATATTTTTATTTTTATTATAAATAGCAATAATAAAAATGCCTTGTTTTATATTATTGCTAATATAGTTAAGTTTACTAGTATTAGTAAAATAGCTTTGTCTTTTACAAGTGATTTTTTAACAACGCAGCGTTGTAAATATATTAAGGCTTAATTTTAACCGACTAGATCTATAAATTTTTTTTTAGGTAATAACCTTTTAACGCTTGTTTTTAAAAAAATAAATATAGCTGATTTTAATCTTAAGATTATTTTTTATATACTATTTATATTAAAGTTTATTAATATAGCTTTATCGGCTACTAAGTCTTTTATTTTAACGTTTTTATTTATATTATTTTGTTTTAATAAAAAAATTAGCATTAATATAAAGACTAAAAACTTATTTTATATATTTTAGCTTTTAAACTTTGCTAATATTAAATTGTCGGCAATTATATTATTAATTTTAGCAGTTTTTTTTAATACTATTAAGGGTAATAACTTTATGTTTTTAATGCTTTTTATTATTTTAAGTATATTAAAGCTTAATAATATTAATAATAACCTAATAAATATAAAGAGTAGTTTTAAAATAACCGAGCTTATTAAATATAGTAATAAGAAAAGGCTATATATAATAAAACTTAATGCTAAAAATAATATATTTTAAACTATTACGCAATAATTTAACTAGGCTGTTATTATAAGCTATAAAAAATAAACAAAAGTTAAAAAAAGGCATTAGTAATATTATATATGCTATTTTATATAACTGCTATTTAAATATAAAAAGCTATTAATATAGCTTGTAAAGTTTATTAATAGATTTTTTTTTTATTT
>MU380444.1:0-35755 GCA_022495085.1 Xylaria sp. FL1042
ATAATATTTTTATTTTAACTTAAAATAATAACTTTATATTTTTACTTTAAAAAAGTTTTTTTTAAATTGCTTTTTTGTTTTTTATTATTTTAAACCTTTATAACTTATATTTTTTTTTTTAATTAAAAGATTTTCTTTTTTTTATAGTTTTTTTTTTTATTTTTTTTTTAAATCGGCATTAACTTTAAAAATATCTTTTTTTTCCGTAGTTATAACATTTAACGTTAAATATATTTTATAGTTATCGCTTTTAAACTTTATTAATTTACTTAAACTTTTGTTTAATACTTTTTTAAATATTATTTTTTTTTGTTTTTCTTAGTTTTTTTAGTTTTAAAATATTAATTAAACAATTATCGATTAATTATAATAATTATATTAATATATATATTAATTTTTATTAGCTTATTTATTTTATATAGTTTGTTTTAAACTTAAGATTTAAATTTACTATAAAATAAATAAAATAATATAAACTTAAACAATTTAAAGATTGCTATTAATTATTTAAATTTTATAGTATAATTAACTGCTGCTTTTATTTACTTTAAATAATAAAGCGCTTTTTTTATATGCTTTACTTTTTAAATATTTTTAAATAATATTTTTATTTAATTTTTAAACTTAATATAGTTTATAAAAATTATTTTAGTTTTTAATTTAAAGTTTAATATTTTATTAGCTTTTAAAAAATCTTTTAAAATAAGTTAAAACTATTTAAATATTTTTTTTAATAAAAATTATAATATAGTTATTATTTTTTAATCCTTTTTAATAATAAAAGCAAAATATTATTTTAAATAAAGTTTAATATAAATTAAAAAAGCTTTTATATTTATAAATTTATTATAAAGTTTAAAAGCAGTAAACTTAAAGCCTTTAATATTTAATAATTTTAATATTATAAATAATTTTAATAATAAAAGTAATAGTAGTAGTAAAAAGTTAAGCTTTTTATTTTAAGCTATTATTTTAAATATAATAATAGTAGCAGGCGTTAGTTTTACTAATAAAAATATAAAAATTAATTATAATATAAATGCTTATTTAACGTTTTAACTTAATATAATAATAATAATTATTGCTATTATTTTAACTTTTATTATTATTACTTATTAAATAATTAGCTTTAAAGTTATAATTATAAATATTATTATTTTAATTATAATAATTAATATTTATATTAGTTTAATTTTTTATGCTAAAGTTAAAGTTATTATAGCTTTTTTTTTATTATTGCTTAACTTTTTTTTTTTTATTATTTTTTTTTTAACTAAAGTAGCTAAAAAAAGTGCTAAAGTTTATTATTTTAATATATTACTAGTCTTAAATATCTTTAAAATCTTTAAACTTAACTTTTAACTTCTTGTTTTTAATAGTATAATTTAAATCTAGTTTATTAGTTATTAAACAAGAGATTATTTTATATAATACTTGCAACCTTTTTTATTATTTAAATATTTTTTTAATATATTTTTAAAAGCTTATTTTATAAGCTGCTTATTATTTAACTTTTTATACTAATATTTATATTTTATATATTAAGTTTTATTAATTAAAAAACTATTAAAATATTATAAACTTATTATATATTTATAATAAAATATAAATAATATATAAGGTTTTTAATTTATAAATAATAATAAAACTAATTAATAAGTGTTTATAAAAAAGATTTTTTAATACTTTTATTATTATTTAGTAAAAAAAGCAATATAAATAATAATTAATTAATAAATATATTAATTTAATAAAAATAAGCCTTATTATAAAGTTAATAGCTAAAAAACCGAACTAAATAAATAATTAAATATAAGAAATATATTATTATATAAATATTTAAAAAATAATATTTTTTTTTTTTATTATATATAACCTTTATAATTTATATAATTTATATAATTTATATAATTTATGCGATTTAAAGTAGATTAATAAAATCTATTAAATTAACTAGATTATTATATTATATAACCAGTTAAAAAGTCTTCCCGCTTATATAAAAAACTTTTCTTCTCTTGGTTAAGCCTATTAGTTTAACCTGTAGTAGCTTATTCCTTTCGCAACAGCAGCTAGTTTAATATAAAAGCTATAAATATTAAACTTTAAATAATTAAAAAAAAGTTATTTAATTAAATAAAACTTTTATTATATTAAATTATTATTATAAAAGCTATAAAGTTTAAAAAACTTTAAAAAAGTAATTTTTAAAGTTTATAATTTACAAGTAATAAAAAAACTATTTAAAGTTTATATTTTAAAACTATTTTATATATAATTATAAAAACCTTTATTATATTTAAAAGCTAAAAACTATTATAGCTTATAAATAAGCTAAAAAAAAACTTGCTAAATTAAACGCAAAGTTTAAACTAGTTATAAAAATTAAATAAAAACTAAATATATTAATAAAAAAGCTAGGTTTATATAATAAGCTTAAGCTAAAGCTAAAATAAAAATAAAATAAAAAAAATAACAAGCTTATATAAAAAGCAAAAAATAAAATAAATTAATAGCAGTATTAAAAAAAGGTTTTAATATTTAAAATAATTTTATTTGCTAAAAGCTTTAACTTAAATATATTAGTTTAAAAAAATAAAGCTTTTTTATATAACTATAAAGTTTAAAAAAAAGTTTATAGTTTATATAATATATAACGTTTATTATAGCTAAATAATTTACTAAACCTTAATATAATTAAGCCGGCTTAGTTTTATTTAAAAAAAACTATTATATAAAAAAAAGCTTTTAAATTAAAAGCTAAAGCAAAAAAATTTTAACTATATAATTAAAAAAACCTGCCTTAGTTATTAATTTAAAGCTAGGTTAAGTATATTTTACGCTATATTAAAAAAATAATATAACTAAAAGGCAGTAATAAATATAAAAAAAATAAAATAAAATAGAAAGGTTAGTAGTTAAGGGGTTAAATCAAGGGTTAAATCAGGGGTTAAATCAGGGGTTAGGTTAGGGGTCAGGGGTCATGTGGCTAAAGGCGGTGAGATAACCTTTTTGAAAGCGACCTCCGTATAAACACGGCAGTTCGCCGCAACCCAGATATGTATCGCAGCATCAATCCCACGTGCAACCCTGCAGCCATAACCGCCCGATGTGTCAATGACTTAGGTAGGGTATATATACAAACACTCGGCTTTCGCTCTATTATCTGCCCCGAATGACATATTGAGACGAGGAAACGCCTTGCAAATTATGGACTTGGTTGTAGTAGGTCCTTAGAAACATACAAAGCCGAGACAACCACACAAGAATATACTATATATATATCTGTTTTGCTTGGCATACATTGAATTTACATCTCTGGAACCATTCACCACGGATGATATGGTGTTTAAGATCTCAGAGTTGTATTGTTCCTGACGAGGCAGCCGTCGTTTTGATGATATATCGAAGCAGACATGAAATAAGAAAGACTCGAGCCCGCACTTTACTTATTGTAAATACTAGCTCTAACTCTTAACACATACACAACATTCACCGTGATGGGTTTTGAAGGCAATCTTTGTTGGGGTTCTGCGCACTTTATGAAGAACTCAAAATACTATATTAGAAAGCTAAACCGATTCTTCCATACATTACCGTCACTAAGTGTTTTCTCCCGCGGACTATTTGTCGTTGAAGACAACGTGACAAAATCTTCTCTAAGCTATTACACTTGACTAGATGGCCGGACCAGCCCTACGTTCTGTTCTTCTGAAATCTATCTCATGTACACTAATTACTAACTCCATTCTTGTTGAAACGCATCAGGAAGGGCTGGCTTTTGCCATATTCTGTGGTTCTCCAGGTGTCTTGAATGTAGAGCTGTTCGTGACTAGAGGGACGTATTCATCCAAGAGCATAAGGAAACATGAAGTTTGTTAAATATTTTGTTTCTTATAAACTACTACGTTTATTCTTCAGGAAAGGAAAATCTGAACTCCCAACCACCTTGGAACCCATTTCATTACGGACTTATGTATATACTTGTTAACCATATCGAGACCATGCACGATGGCCAATATTATATGTGCTTGGTACTAGTGATCTAAAGAGACATGGATTCGTATACACTGGTTTAAGACTACAGCTTTTCTATAATATCTCCCTGCCCACGTTGATAATGAAAAGGTCTATGATTAAAATTGATTTCCTGTCAAAGGAAATCAATGCTATAAAGGCTTGAGTTAACATTCGCCGGACTGCAACGAGCAAGTCACTATTTGGCGAGAAACCTCTGAAGTGATTCGGTATCATCCTGAAACGGTGTGGCACCCATGTGTTTCCAGGCTCCTCCTGACATTAGGTCTAGGTTCTTTTCCTTTGCTGGGAAGAGCAACTCTGATCCGCTAAAGTCCCCTACATACGTCACAGACTTGTCCTTCAATTAGAATCAGCAACTTTTCTTCTCGATCTCGATATTTCACAGAACCCTTACCAGTCCTAGAGTGAGCTTGATCAGCCCTTCTAGCCAATTTATCTTGTATTTATTGGTGGGCTTATGTCCATCAATAGCTAGTGTCACATTATCGGCAACGACTGTGGCTTGGACTCTGGCAGTCCGGGAATTGGGGTTTGGCGTGTTCGTTTCGGCGACGTCGCCGCAGACATAGACATTTAGCAGTGATTCATTATCGATCTGCATCGTGGGTTTAACGAGGATGTGACCCGAAGGTGTCATAGAACTAGGGCTCAACTCGGAAATGAGCGTAGAGTTAGGCCTCTGGCCAGCACAGTTAACCTGATACGCCGTCAGTACTGAGTCACGTCCCCTCGGTCATATGGAGGTATTCATCAGAGGTCTAAAAGGAGGTGGGACTCACAAGAAAATCACATTCAATTTCCTTTCCACTCTTTAAAATCACGACCCCGCGCTCTTTATCCTCTCGGATCAATCTGTCGCCGGTGATGACTTCTATTCCTAGATCTCTTAGTCCCCCCATCGCGGCTTTCTGTAACTCGGGTCCGAATCTGTGCATAACGTTGTCCCTCGAATGAACCAAGACGACCGTCTTATCGGGGTAATGTGATTTTGTGTCTGTCGCTAATTCCACGCCAGCAGCACCTCCACCGACTACAACCAAGTTATTCGCCCCTCTGATTTTCGTCTGGATCTCTTGCAATTTAGTGATGCCTTCACCTTTGTTGTCAGAATCCACGCGGCTCGGCAGTGCATCTGTGGCACCCGCGCCTGTTGCAACGACCAAGAATTCGTAGGGGATCTCCTCGCCGCTACTTAAATGTACGTTGTCTTTTGTGATACGGACGGCACGTCCTTGAACCCATCTCAAGGCGTTTTCAGATACATGACGTAGATATGGGCCATAGGGAATGAAAGCTTTGTGTTCATGTCCCTCGACAACACAAAATCGCGGCAGAACCCATGTGAAGTGGAAATGGTCGTGTGGTTCGATGACGATTACCTGGTAAGGCGAGCTAGGGAGAAGAGATTCGGCGATCGATTTGGCAGCGTGATATCCGGCCATGGACGCACCCACGACGACTATATTGCGCTGTTCATGGTGTGTATTTATGGAAGAAGTAGGGGATGAAATATAGTGGCGGATGCGTCTCAGCCGCAGCCGCGCAGAGCGTGAAATCAAGTAACCGATAAAGGAACCAATGTTTCCCACTGCCCTGACGACGAGCCAGGTCTTCTTGAACATGTTGGAATGAGACGGCAAGTGACCTTGTGGCTCTTCGTAGAATGAAGTGGGTAGTATCGAGATCAGCTCAAAACCAAATAGCTTAAATCACATAGGTGAGAAGTTCACACACAAGAGACCTGGCATAGTAGCTGTCTATTTATGTAATGTAAAGAACCCATGGCTGGACACGGGGATGGATACGTGTACAAAGACATACTGCCCGAGCTGTCCGGCTTACCGATAGCTGGCTGCCTAGCTACTGGGTAGGAGCCATTTTCGTTCAAGGATCGAGAACCAATGGGCTCTGGCCAGGCAGGGAGACGGGCATGTAGTTGTCGGGTTAGATCAGATAAGATTAGATCTATCGTGGGTCGAAACTGGCGTCGGCCACGGTCTCGGGGCACTATCGGGGCTAGGGGCAACTCGGCTCCGAGGAATTATCTGTGGATGCTCTGGTGAAATGGAGGGAGAGAGAGACTGGAGACTGGGGCCTGGACGATATACTAGGTATATATAATACTTGTTAGGTAATTATGATATATCTAATTAATTGCGCCTAGTTATGCTAACTTCAAAAAAGATTTCGAACCAAGACGTGAGACTAATCGATGAAGCTTAAGAAAAGAGAAGAGAGCCGCGTTCTAGAATGTCTTTCATAATCTACAGTTGCTTCAATGTCAGTCATAAATAACCCCTGGCCTATAACTGAATTACTGATTGAATGTCAAGCAAGCAACTCCAGCATCGTAGAATTAGATAATAAGCACACACTGCCCACCCAAGCCTAAAATGACCTATATTACCAAGTACCTAGGTAGCATCCAATAAGACAAACACCTGCTATAGTACCCAAGACAGTGCAATTTTGTAGGTAGCTTTCGACATAATTTTACATCGTGATCTTCTCTTATCCAATAAAAAGGTGCTGCTCTTTGCTGTTGGCTGTTATGACGCGCTGTTCTAAGTCCTACTATTGATCGTCATTGAGTCCACTACCAGCCATCACCCCGTCCTGAGGCCTCTGCACTAGTGTAGCGCTACTGGTATCATACAGTCCCACCTGCAACCCCGCCATGATCTTCGTAACCAGCTGTGTCCAGTATTAGTATCATACCTAGACGTAGCTTTTCTTATATACGATATATCGAACCAGCATTTTATCAGTCAACACAAAAAGAAACCGAGTAAAAGCACAGAGACTTTTTACCTACACGTGCGTCGCATTTCTTTAGCCCACCTTTATCGTTTTCCGCGCTGTTTTTAGAGACATACTACTGAAGCTATAGGTACTATTAGCTACCTGGGTACTTACCTACCAGAGCTCAGCGACCTACCTCCTAGGTACATGTAGCTTTCTCAAGCTTCTTAGGTATCGAGAGGTACATACAGCTACGGTGGATATTGATCGTAGCTACCATAGGTACTTTTCAGTAGGCAATCCACTCACCTAGACAGTAACTGTAACCACCTCGGTTCTGACCCAAGCTTCCTCTTCGCCGCAAAACAATACACACCCAAAACACGATACACGGGATACGGCTGCCATTATATCGCTCACGATATAAACGCGCGCATAGCAACCCATCATTCATATCCTTGATATCAGCCATTTTTTGCACCACTTAGCCGAGCTGCCCAAGATGGAACAGCATAACACGTTCCACTTGGGGAACAACCAGAACTCGAGAGAATCCGCGGGCAGCGAACCCAGTATTTCGCCCACCCCGACGCCGCCTCAACGGACGCCCTCCTCTTCGAGCCTACACAAGTCCAGCATCGCCTCGGCCCATAGCCACCGTTCGAGCTTTGTCGAGGGTCTGCGCGGCCTGCCGTCCTCACCCCGCTCCCAACGACACCCCTCCTTCACCCAGTCTGCCATCCAGGATCTCCTGAACCACCCGCCTGCCGCGAGATATCACAACCCCCGCTTCGCCGGTAGGGATTGGAGAGACATTGCCATAGGAGAGCTCATTTCAGACGACGATGTGCGATGGGTTGACATGAACACTAGCGTCGAAGATGCCTCAATGGTCAGTCCGCTGCTGCCGCTTTCGCCGTCTCGACCTCACCTCTAATACCTTCACAGGCACTCGTAAAAAACACCACGAGCAACGTTGTCTTGATCCGGGAGAATGCGACAAGCACCAAACCCGTTTCCACCTTTGATTATAGCGACCTGAACGCCTACATTTTAGTCGTCGTTGGTCTGGCCCACCCACCCGACGACCTAGTTGAGCTGTATGACGACATTGCCAAACGAGCACAGGCCCGTGATAGTATCCCGCTTCGCGACATTCAGCCCATCTGTCGGAAGGAAACCTTGGTAACGCTACAGGGTGACGAGGATTTGGCTAGGGCTATGGAGGTATTTGGCAGTGGCATCCACCGTATCCTTGTCACCAACTTCCAGGCGGAGGTCGTGGGCGTCTTGAGCCAGATCAAACTCATGGAATTCTTCTGGAACGAGGGCGTTCATTTCCGAGTTATCGATGAGCTTTACCCGAAGCTCATGAAAGAGCTCGGCGTAGGGTCCCAGCAAATCATAGCCGTAAAGTATGCAACCCATATCTGTTCTGTCAACCGCCTGAGTAGTGCTAATGTATGCATACAATAGCTCCGATAGTCCTCTAGCGGATGCACTTATGCTGATGAGCGAGGAAGGTCTGACTAGTGTGGCTGTCGTTGACAACGGCTTGAACGTCGTGGGGAACATTTCAGTTGCTGATGTCAAGCTGCTCATCAGTGCTGCCAGTCTTCCTCTGTTCCATAACACCTGCTTGCACTTCATCTCGGTTATCTTGACTGAGCGGGGTGTAGAGCAGGGGAAAGACTCATTCCCCGTATTCTATGTGAACCCCTATTCGACACTTGCACATACGGTAGCTAAGCTTGTAGCGACTCACTCGCATCGAATGTGGGTGGTAGAGTCTGCCTCCCCGTCCACCTCGGCTCCTAGTACACCCTCACTCCCCCCAACTGTGCTCATATCAAATTCCACTCCTTCATCACAACCGGCTGTTGCAGGCACACATTACCCTTCGCCGTCAGTTCCAGCCTCGGCACTGCCGGGTTCGCACCTCTCAGGCCGCCTGACCGGCGTTGTTACGTTGACCGACATTCTCAATTTATTTGCCAAAGTAACTGGTCTCAATCCATCAGACCCTAGCGAGCAGCGAGCCAGGAGACGACGAAGCTCTAGTAGTTCGATTCGACCCTCTCTTGATTCGTCGCGGGCAAGCATCGATATCCGTCGCTAGTGTACCTACCGAGCCGTATCTTCATTGGCGATACTGGGGACTTCTGAGAAATTTTGTTTGGATGAGACGACTCGACGGGGGTTTCATGGCGTTGACGGAAGTGCATTAAGGGTGGCTTTGCGTGGCTCTTTGCGATTGCTTGGCATCGTCCTTTAGACTAGGTAGGACCTTGTTTGAATGCACATGTTACAAATCAGACGATTGTGGAGTTTGAAGGGCGTACTTGGTATGGGCAGGTATATAAGGCGGCGTTAATTAACCGTGTTGTCTCCTGTCATTGCGAAGATACTTTGCTACAAGTTGTCGGATAAAAAGGACTTTGATCAAGAAACGGACATAACCTATGCAGTCTGAGGTGGAGAAGACCTTGATCCCCTGGCAGATATTCTGCAGTACCATGTTCTCATTCCTAGTCCTAAGTACCAAAGCTCTCATATTTGTAAATTTGATGCCTTGATAGACATACCAATTCTCACCTTTCCCTGCGAATAGGGAGATATCGGACATTTTTACCTGCTAATTGTACCTCTAACACTACCTAGGCACTTAGTGGAGGAGTGCAGGCCACAATGAGCACTCTCAGTGCTATTACATCATACCTGAGGTGCTAGCACCACAAGGCAAACCCCACCATGCAGCTAACAACGCCTACCTAGGCAGTCTATTAGGTAGGTACGGTCGTGACTGGACTCGGATCCTATGATTGTGCATTAATCTCTACCTACCTTACTTTAAGGTATAGCGAAACCACTTTCCCAAAAGTTGACACTCTGCGGGCCTGGACGTCAAAGCTCGTTACATCTCTTCTCCTCATCCCACCTTGATTGCGACCAGCCCGTTTTCCATTTTCCGACATGGCGACGACGTATAAGAGCACCCCGCTATTTGGAGGGGCACTCGCTTGCGACCTACCGACCAACTTTGCAGACGTGAGCCAGTTGCGCCAGGTCCCCGATAACCAAGAAGTCTACATCGACAAGGACGGCTTCACGAGCATAATCATCGAGATCAACGAGCGCGTCGGCGAGGACGGCAGCACCGCCGAGATCGACGGCCGCGCGCTGACGACGCATCTTGAGGAGATTGTTGGCGACGATGTCGAGCGTCTGAAGGTGTGGAACACGACGCCCACGCAATTCTCGAGACTTGAGTACGTCATCTATCGCGTCTGATACATATGATATATTTGTATATACTATATACTGTATAATGTATATCGTATATTCGATCAAGAATGGGGCACCGTTTAGAGCCCCTGGCTGATCGCGATCCATACTCTTTCGTATATATGATGTCTATACAAGTATCGTCCTATGCTCCCTTATGGCTAACTCGTGCGCTTCGCGCGCAATAGCGAAGACATACCAGCTTACACTCTCATGGCAACACTCACACCCCGTGTGCCGCCGTCAACCGAAACCGATAGCGCCGGTGCCTCGCGCGCGACCGCGCCCGACTTCACAGTCATAGTCCTGACGCTCGTGCGCCTTGAACAGGAGCATACCGATATCCTCATCACCATTAACGTGCCCCATATCCGCGGCGAGTACGACGAAGAGGACGTCGACTTACAACTCGGAAAACAAGGACAGCTCATTGGGGATGCCGTCGACTACGCTTCGCGGATCTGGGAGTCGTTCAGGGTCAAGGACTGGGGGCTTTTCAAGGAGGTGTAGGTAAGTCATGCAGAACAAAAACAGAAATGCAATGAGAACGAGAACGGGAGCTATTCTCCTTAACCATGTTCTTTACACGGGGTACGAGCGACTTGGACTTGACTTGTAAGGGGGAGTTGATGAATTCTGGAATACGACTGAGACTTTAGGAATTCCTGTTTAGCAGTTCTTCGTCGTCATTTACCTGCCCAAGTAGGCGTGCATTGATACGTACGATATCCGCGCCGGAAGAAGTAGAAAGAAGACTGCAGTCGTCGATGACAACTAGGGGAGGCTCTCCTAAGCACTGGACATGGTGGTAGACTATGTGAGGTTCTAGAGCCAATTTCGTCTTATGACCTAATTCACGAATACTCTCCATAAGATAGATGAACGCTCATTCGGCAAGTCGTGTGCCTTGACTATCAAGTTCATTAGGTATTTAAAGATCTTGTGTCTTCTGTATTTAGGGAGAAATTCTCTCGTTGAGCTGCTATAGAAAGAAAAAAACAAGCCGAATATATCTCCTTCCATTCACCAAATAATCCTTCATTTCACCACGATATCCTTACTTACGTTCGGGACGCCTCCACAAGCATCCAGGTTAGATCTTTCTCGCTCCACCTCCCAACGTGAACACAAATATGCGCATCTACAGTTGGGACCTAACTTGACAGTAGTCTACCATTGGTGTGTAGTACCTACAGTCCTATAGCGATACGGGCTACATTGAGTTTGAACGCTGTCATTTCAGAATGCTATATCTTCGCAACATTTGCACGCATGTAAAACCCTCCTATGCCGTACACAGCAAACCAACAATTAATCACGCTTGGAAGTAGCATGTATTATTATTGCCTATGATAACTAGCTCATCGCTCGAGGAATAGGCTCACAAACACATACAGCGGCTCGGACCAAAAAACCACACCAATCTACGCGAGGATACCGTGGGCAGCCTCCTTCTTCTCCCGGCCAACTCCCGCGTCACCTTCATCAGGGCCATTACCCTCGATTCCCAGCTTCTCAACAGCAGCTGCCAGTCTCCGAACGCTAACAACGGCAGTATGAACTGCTTCCTTATCAGCGACCTCGGGAGGAATCTTGGACGACGACGACGACGACGACGACGACGACTTGGCCAATAATGATAATCTCTGGTGCTCGCTCCACCGCGCCGAGACCATGGCCATCTTCTCCTTGAACGAGAGGCCCTTGTGCGATGCGCTCAAGGCCTTCATCTCGCGCGACGTGAACTCCTGGTAGGCCGTCTTCTTCCTCTTCTCGGGCTTCTGCGCACCCACACCTGCCGCCGATGCTAATACTCCTGAAATCCCCGCCTCTACCTTGTTGCTACTCTCCGGTTCGCCGTTAGTCTTGGCCCCGTTGGCCCCCTTGCTCGTCGTAGAAGCCGAGCCGCCGCGGGGCACGGGCTTCACCTGCACGAGAACGCCCCGCTTGCACCGCCCGCACCGCTGGCGCGTCGGGTCCACGCTCCGCGAGTGCCGGTGCACCTCGCCGCCGCAGTCGGCGCACCGCCAGACGAAGCGATACTCGATCTCGTAGCTGTGGCGCGTGGTGACGTTGATCTCGACGCCGCGGGACCGCGGCGTCTTCAACGCGTTGTTGTTTTTGTCCGCCGATGCGATAGCAGCAGCGCGCATGACGCGTTGGCCGTACGCCTTGAACTCGGCGCCGTGCGCGAGCTTCGGCTTCCCGTGGAGCAGAAACACGGCGAGATGGCAGAACTCATGGGCCACCGTGTTCAGCAGGTCGGATTCGTTCGAGAGGACTTTGGTGGCCAGCTCGATGGACGCGGAGTGTTGCGTCATCGTCGTCATCGTCGTGGTCGTGGTAGCAGTAGTAGTAGTAGTAGTAGTAGTACCTGTGGATGATGCTGAAGCGGGAGTGGGCTGTTTTGACGTCGTCGTCGTAGTCTTGCATTTCCAGTGTGCGCGCCCGGCCGTCGTCTGCAGCGTGTTCGACCACGCGATACGCAGACCGCCCGTCGCCTCCGTCAGCTGCGCCAACTTGCCATTCGTGATGGCCTTGTCGAGCTCCTGGAGGAAGTCGCAGGCGAGGTCCTCCTTGACGGCATCGAAGGCTTTCTTTGCCTGCTTCTTCTCGGGGCTCGTGCCGTACCTGCGCTTGAGCTGTTCTTTGCTGTCGGGCGCGGTCAAGTCTAGTGCCTTCATTGTGCTCTTTTTGGGAGGTGAATGCTTGTCAATCCATGCGAAGTTCACCTCGGGATCCCAGAACTCCTTATGCTCTGGCTTCCAGGGTGACATAGGTATTCGTGGGACCTTGGTCGGAGATGCCGTGATATTCTTCCTAGGCGTGGTAGGATCTAATATGGGTGTCTTTGTAGTCCTCGCAGCCGGTTCCTCTGGCTCGGATTCGTCGTAGGAGCTATACAATTGTTAGTAAAACCTGCCATCATCGCTACAACTCTAAGAGAGAAAAAAAACACACATCTTGAGTTTTTCGAAGAAGTCCTCCAGGTTTCCTTTCGGTGCGGCTTTTGATTTTCTCGTGGTCGGCTCTCTTATTATGTCCTGCTTCTCTCGTTGTTTCTTAGGGCTCGTTATTGGCTCATCAAGGATTGGCTTCATCCATGCTGGCTTCCTTGACGAAGACAATACACGACGCTGCATTCGGCGAGGGCCACTCAGGCTTTTTGAACTTTGAGGCGAAGGTATTGAAAGGTCATCAGGACCTGAATGCCCTCCCAGAACAAAGTCCGACTCTTCATATTGGCTACCGCTGCCGGCATCTGACTCGGATTCATCCGACGATACTAGCGACGCTTCCTCTCTCTGAGCAATTTTTAGCTCTATCGCTTTCTTTTCTCCGCGCGATATCAATCGTCGAGTCCTTTTCCGTTCCTCTGGTGGACCGTCGAACACGGTACCGCTAGAGACGACGCGATTTTCGGCGCGTTTGGTCTTTACTGGTTGACGGTCGATGAATTCTCCTGCTGAAACGGTGCCAGCCTCTTTTCTCGCAGTTTGCGACCACGACGGCTGTCTAGAGCTAGGAACTCGGTCACATATCCCCCCTTTCGCCTCTAAACCCTGCCATGGTTTTAAGAGCGAGCGATCCGCAGGCTGGCCCTGGCTAAGCTTGCGTCGCCGCGTTGTAGTGGCAGTTGTCTTCCCAATAATCTTATTCATGCCCGTCTGAGTTGGGCTTGGAGAGCTGATTTGCCTTGACGTATGCTGCCTGTCGCCTTCAAGATCCTTGCTCGTCGTTTTGTGTTTGTGCCTCTGGATGATGACCTCAATATCAGGAAATTCGTCCTCACTGCTTGATGCGTGTGCCATTGCCTCATAACCCTGCACTGGTGCAGTAAAAGTGCAATTTTATTATGATAGGGGTATAATCGCAATGCTACTAGTATATATTGTACAGGTAGGCATCTCGTGTAGTCTATGGGTGATACTACAATATTGTAGGCCTGTAGACTGGGTTCTGTTGGGCGGGTCAAAATGGTCGGTTGCCAGGCAACGACAGCCCCATTGTACATTGCACTATCTACACTACTTACCTAGGTACATTAAGTACACATATAAACGCCACATAGATATTAGCAAAAAGAAGGAACTCAAAAACCCCAAAAATTATAGTGAGAAAAAGCCCCCAAAAATCAATTATGAGATAGAGCTGATGTAGAAAACTTTACGATAATTACACGAAAAGTCAATTATTCTTATACATTAAGTATACATAGCGCACGTCAAGAATGTGTAATAGAACCATACCTGATTGACTCGAAATGCTGTGGCGCGAGTTCGTGTCCAGTGGGCTGTTTCATCACGAGATATATTATACCTACGCACGCCATGATTACCCCAAAGCTGAGAAAACCAAACATTAATAAAGTTTTCTCTCTCTAAGCAACTAAAACTAGCTGTATTGTACACCTATAACAGTTATATACTCCGTACTCTATGCAGACAGGTAACCATATATGCCAGGATCATTCTTTCTGTCATGACGGCGTGCGGGTAGGTATGCAATCCGGTATCTACGTAGTAGGCATGTCCTGGTAATGTAATGCATTTTTAAGTTATTTTCTTTTCATGCAACGCGCGTTTGTCTCAGGACTGTGTGAGCAGGCATTCGCCGGGAGGTGGTCCGAATCGGGTCACAAAACGCGCCATCGTATTGTATACCGTATACCTGGTGCAGACTGCGCTATTTCTCACTGTAGGGACTATATACTTGTAATTTATAGATATTTTTGGGCATCTTTCTTGCGTGCTCGCGCAACAAAAAGATCTAAAAGACGCCACAAGCAAGGGGCATTAGACGCGAGGTTTCAAACCCTTTTGGCAGTTGGAAATGCTGGGGCTGTGCTCAATATGAGTTTCCTATCTCGGTCAGATGGATGCGGCACACCCTAAGGAGTAGGTATGATGCTTATTATACATACCGAGTATCTTGTTATCTTTGATTAGTACGATCTGTTGTTGGACGGGCCAGTTGCAATGCGAATGTGCGGAGAGCCGCGCGTCTCGTTAACATACTATGTAGGTCTTCTCCGCCCTTGAATCCAACTGTAAAGTAGGTAAACACCCCAGGCGCAGAGCGCGGGCTCTCTCATGATTTGCTCGGTTCGCCTGCTAGTCATTAATTCGTTTTCTAGGGCCGCCCCTTCTTCTCGTGCTTTTCAGCGTCTATCCGCCGAGGTATATGTCCCGTAGATGGTGCTTACGCATGGAGTGAAAGGTTCCCAGTCTCTCGAAAGCGACATAATCATAGCCTTATGTGTCGAAGGAATCAAAGCCCGGTTACCAGTAAATAACGTATATATGTACTGCCTGCTTAGCGGTATACAGCAGGCGTAGAACGGAAGCGTCGGAAACGATGCAGTAGGGGTACAAAACAAGCTTTGAACGACCGATCGGATCATTCCGTAGCAGAATCTCACCTTCGTTCACTTAAGAGATCTCGATTCTACCGAAAGTGTAGGAATAAGAAGTCGATATCCCTTCGTACTTCTATTTCAAAAGACACATAATGTGTAATATTCTTATTTTCAAGATTTTATAAATGCAGATGGTAGAGACGTAGTATGCCCTACTCTGGCCCTGGAACAAAGTCTCATCTCTTTCTATGGGAGACTCAACATTCGGGCAACTCAATAGATATGGTCAACTACAACTGGCGTTAGAGCCAATTCAACAGAGTATATCAGGTATGGGAGCTATTTGAGTTGAACGATATCGGGAGTGTTATTTTCCTCTTCGTTCGACGACTAACCATCTAACCTGTTGTTTCTTATGCCACATGTCTGGATATACTACTAATTATATGTATTAGAAAGTATACTATTTCTTGTGCTGTTGGCTCCAAAGTGGTATTGATGTTGTCGAAGCAATGGAGACTAATTGACAGGGAATCTACAGGCACTCCCCCGTACCTGCCCTACAGTGCCTACTGAAGTTGACTATATGATGCTGCTGGGTAAGGTTTCCTAGATTCACTTCTTTTTCTCTATCAATATCAAGCTGTTCGTATTGGTAACCCGAGCACCAAGGCATTCTCGGGTCGGTAGGTAGGGCAGAGCCAACTGAACCAATGCCCCTTAAATCCACAAATTACCTCCTAGCGCAGTGCGTGTAAGCCGTTCCGATCTGACACGACAAGTCCATTGCGGATCCAAGCAGTCTAGATCGCTTATTTATCCGCCAGCCCCTGAAACCTGTACTTATACGTATATACTTAGTATCTACTTAGTGTAGTAGGTAGCTCACATTTTCTGTGGGCACTGGGCTACATGTTTTAACCTATCTACATAGTACGGAGTACTAGTAGTGTAGTGTACATAGGTACTACTGGTATGGAGGTACCTATTAATAGGTCCCGAGCAGTACTGCCCAAGTCAAGACTCTTAGGATACCTGTGTAGATAATTCTCACACAAAGAATTTTCAGTGGTACCCAGTCTCCACCTAACATTCCTATGTAATCTGCCAGCATTGCAAGTTTTGGGTCCACGGTTCCAAATTGTTCTTCTAGAAGCTTTTTTGAAGACCTTACCAGCACCTAGCTAGGTAGGCTATGGTGAAATTGCACCTGCCTATACACAATTCAAGTCATATCGATAGATTAAGTTGCCATCATTGTTGGTGAGCGTTGTGAATTCACGGCCTTTTGGCGAATATGCAGCAAGATTGCGAGAGAGGGCGAGCAAATGGTAGGGCGCAAATAAGGATGGAAGCGTCATCGTGAGGTCCGCCAACGACTTTAACATGGGTCTCTGCCAGGGAACAAGGCCGAACAACTGATCCTTAGGTAGTGAAATGGCCAGTCAAAAGCGGTCGGTACCTGCATCTGTACCTCTGCCTGGAGTTAGTCTCGGCCATTGGAAACGATGGTCTTGTCTAATTGGACATGACGTGGACCGGTTCTGGACGGGAGGCGGGTTGTCTAGTGCATACCATTTTATGTGTACCGTGCATTTTAGAACTATGACACTGTCCTATCGACATTATGAAGGAGCGTGCAGAGTGTATTTAGATATTTACTACGTAAGTAAGTAGCTAGCTTAGGTAGTTTAGGTCTACTTACTTAGTAGTATTGTTGCCCGGCGCTGGCCGGCTATGTTCCACGCCTACATGCCCTATGAAATATTTGTCAAACTACCTAAGTGTATACAGTGTCGCAGTCTACGGAGTACACATGTCATTTATTATACCATCATCGTGATGCTCGACATGGGAAGGGAATCTTGATTCAAGAGGGAGATGCCACCCCACCTTGTAATTCCCGCCACTTCCGGCGACTTGTACTGCCCGCTTTAATGGACTACTCAGTGTACACTAGTAGGCATCATGGCGAGGAACATGCGGTAACTCATTGTTATCTCCGAAAAGAAATGTGATGCGCAATATGTTTTCTGCACACAATCTTGTACGCCATCCGGTCGAGTCCCGTTGCGCTGCCTACACGTCTCTATTTGCTATCTGCATCGTATCCGCGGGACGCCCGATGTTATCAAATGTACTATAGACCGAACTTGACACAACAACCCCAGAGCGACGGAGCTTATTACTTATTTCTATGGATTCTAGCATGGTCGGCACTTGAATTTTCTTTAAAAAAAAAAAAAACCGATTAAGAAAAGCAATACATTTTATCGATGGGGATCGGGAAACTGATCGTCACCTTGTTAGGTGCCGAGGGTGCTTGGTCAAGAATGCTAAGATCAGCAAATTGATGGAGAAGCAATGCCTACCTGTCCGGGTAATGATAGTCGTCCAACGCTGCAACATGACACGGCTAGTAACACAGCTACCTACTGACACTCTAGTCGGGCAAGAGACGATAGATAATCTACGAGATATAATCATGAATCTACAGTAGAGATAGAACATTGCGAATAGCGGTTCATGTGGTTGGGTATGAATTCTGATGCAGCATTGGCTACCTCATGAGGGACACTTCCGGCTCTCCACTACTTCCTGGATACGGAGTAGATAACGGACCAGGCGCAGCGCACTCTAGTGGCTAGCCTGCACGCCATATATGTCCTCCGTACTCCGTACAGCATTGGTAGATTTATCAAGGTAGTGCAAGTGTATACGTACACGACGTGCTGTATGTCTTCTACAGCCAAGGGTGACGCAACGCTGGTTCAAGCATTATCATCAAGGTGGCATAGCTTCTCAAGGTTGTCAGTGTAGTTATACACAGGAGAGACCCCCACCTCGATTACTTAGCAAAATTTATAATATGTAACTGGTGTTTGTCTTTGCTATGATAATAAGAGGGGAGAGAAATCTGTCTCTTCGGAGTAAAAGGTTATAGAATTAAGAGAGCTTTACCTAACAGGTGAACTGTAAATATGGAGAGATATCTTGTAAATGCCTCCACTCCACGCAAGTTACCAAATCCTGGCTTGGGTTACGCACACACTGTAGCACACTACCTGCGAACTGGTTCTGTTCACCAATGAACCTAACATAGACCGTAAGTACCTTAAGTAGTTGGGTACCACTGTACTCTACACAGCAGCTGGCGATGCAGTCTGTTAAGAGTGATATACAAGCTACCTGGTCCTGGCGGACGCCAATCATGCCGGTGCTGGAGTCAAAGATGACCTCAGTTGGTAATCTTGGTCGGTTCGGTCAGGTTTGGAGAACGAAGCGGTAAGTATTCTATAACAGTAGTAGCTACAAGCTTTAGGCCAACCAGGATGATCAGATACTACCTAGGTACGGAGTATCTACTACGTACCTAACACTTAGGTAGAGCTAAGACTACTACGTAGATAGTCTTGGTAAGGGGAGTGGATACTTGCTCAAACACGACAATAACAATGATCACAGCCACAGTCAACAGTCCACCCCATCTTTGCCACTTGCCAACTTCTCTTTGTTCCACAATTTACCAGGTACACTGCCTACCTAGATACTCAGTACTAGTGTACACTAGGTGCAGTAGAGCCAGTCTCTACAGTAGGTACTTGCAACTCTGCACTGTCAGCATGCTGTGCCACTTAAGGTTATTCCTAACACCACAGTACCTAGGTAGGTGTTGTTTACCTATCTACCTATACAGCATGCATATATAGTAGGTATGTACTACGTAGTGTAGTGCAGCAGTTTACACCACTGCAGGTATCTACCTACTGCAATAGATACGTACCTACTAAGTAGTTCTTACCTGTATTCTGTCAAGGATCCTCCATGTGCCACCCCCCTGTTTTCTGGCTGCTTTGAGCAACTCGTCGGGGTACCTTCCTCGCCAACCACTTGCCGCAGAAATTACTGTACAATCAGTGTGTCACTGGCCATGCTCCCAGGCACTGTATACGTATATACACTAAAAGGGGTGTACTTACGCCTCCCTTGACCCCCTGGTTGGTACCTGGTCTAAGTCAATGCAGTTTGCTCCCATCCCTCCCTCTATCTCTCCTTTCTGACAATTTTCCTGATTTCGCCCACATCATCCTAAATCCCAGATCCCAAGTGGACCGCCTCCTTTCCCCCCTTCCTATTTTCAAACTGCATACCTCGATCTCAGGTGGAAACCGATTTACACTCGCTTTTCGTCTTGTTTTTTAACCTTCCCTCCATTAGATTTGCACACTTTCACTCTTTTTCTTATCTGCTCTGGACCACCAAGGAACAGCTCGGGTAAGCAAAAAAGTATTAGAGACAGACCAACAGTGGGCTGTGTCTTGTTCGTTCGTTTAACCACCCGCGTTTCCCTCGTTCCTAGAGCTTTTGCTAGTGACCGTCCGGAAAGTTCATCTGGTTTGTGCCAGGAGAAACTGAGACGTGGAAAAAAACCCATCGATCGTTCATACCAAAAGACGACATTCGACTTCCTGTTCGCGTGAGGAGGCTTTGAAGGACAAGGGATTGATTCCTATAGGTGAGCAAAGTTTGATCTATCACTCCGTCGACCATTGGGTCTCCAACAACAACAACTTCAACAACACCACCGCTGCCTTGGCCCAACATCATCCACAACATCAATCACATCTTGTGTGAAACCTACATCAGCTTGTTGGCCTGTGTTGGGAGCAAGCCGCTGTACTTTGTGCCATCCCGCCATAAAGTCGGCCTTGACTGCATGTATTGATTGGTCTTGTTCCCCCTACCGTAACACCCCTCGAGCAATACGGTAGCACGGTAACCGACCAGCAATCCTCAGCTTGCCGCACACGCTTACCCCCTTTTAAGTTTCACTTTAATGTTGTTATTCTTCTCATGCACGTCTGCCAAGCCAAATTGAATTGTATTGCTAAACTAGCAGCTCCAGCACCTCCGAAAATCATTCCAAGCCGCCCATCCCGGACAGATTGTCAACAATCAATCGCTTCCTCATCCAATCACCACGCGTGTGGTCGATTGACCGGCTGTATCATCGCATCCTGTCACAAATACACTGTTCTTGTGGCCGGCCACTGAGCGTATCCATCTATTAATTCTTAATTGACAACACGTTTCTTGTGCACTAGAATCGCGTCTTCGCTTGTTGCCGTAAATGAAACTGGTTTGTATGTCAACAACAAGCGCATACAGAGTTGGGGTTGGTTATTTCGATGACTAATTAGACTCATTCTACAGGATCTCAGATACCTTCATCCGCAAGCTCGTCAACTGTCAAGATGTCGGGCTACCCAGGCGGCGGTGGTCAACACGACTACCGCGATGGCTATGGCCAAAATACCGATTCCTATTATCAAGACGACCACAATGGCCAGTACTATGACCAGCACCACAATGGATACGATGCACACGGTCAACAGCACAACGATGGCTATTATGATGAATCGTAAGCGGACGATGGGCACGGGCTCATAGTAGGAGGAAACGCTGACTTCGTTATACAGTGGCTATTATAATGCCGACGCCAATAATCCCTATCACCAAGATGGCGGCTACTACGATGGCCATGACCGATATCAGAACGACTATTACGATGATGGCAATGGAGGATACTACGACCAGTATGCTCAAAATGGTGGCCAAGGCCGCCGCCGTGGCGACTCAGAAGAGGAGTCTGAAACTTTCAGCGACTTCACGATGAGATCAGATATGGCTCGTGCCACAGATATGGACTATTACGGCCACGGAGATGAACGGTATAATAGCTATAACGACGGCCAAGGACGGGGTTATCGCCCACCGTCTTCTCAAATATCCTATGGTGGAAATCGCTCTTCAGGGGCTTCAACTCCCAATTACGGCATGGACTATGGTGGTGCCATTCCAAACGACCAACGATCTCGAGAACCATACCCTGCTTGGACCTCGGATGCCCAGATTCCTTTGTCCAAAGAAGAGGTCGAGGATATCTTTCTCGACTTAACTGCCAAGTTCGGATTTCAGCGCGACAGCATGCGAAACATGTACGACCATCTGATGACGTTGCTAGATTCACGAGCGTCACGAATGACGCCGAACCAGGCTCTTCTGTCTCTGCATGCCGATTATATTGGTGGTGATAATGCCAACTACCGCAAATGGTATTTTGCCGCTCATCTCGATCTCGATGACGCTGTCGGGTTCGCCAATATGGGCGGTAAGAAAGGGCGAAAGAAGAAGGCCAAGAAAAACAAGAAGGGTGATCAGAGTGAAGAGCAGGTTCTTGAAGACCTCGAGGGTGATGACAGTCTTGAAGCTGCGGAGTACCGATGGAAGACTCGTATGAACCGCATGTCTCAACACGATCGGGTTCGCCAGATTGCTCTATATCTCTTGTGTTGGGGAGAGGCCAACCAAGTTCGTTTCATGCCTGAATGCCTCTGCTTCATTTTCAAATGTGCGGACGATTATCTCAATTCTCCAGCATGCCAAAACTCGGTAGAACCAGTGGAGGAAGGTCTCTTCCTAAACAATGTTATTACTCCTCTATACCAGTACTGCCGCGACCAAGGATACGAGATCTCTAATGGAGTCTACGTCCGACGGGAGCGCGACCATAACCAGATCATTGGATATGACGACTGCAACCAACTATTCTGGTATCCAGAAGGTATCGAGCGCCTTGTTCTTAATGATAAGAGTAAGCTCATCGATGTTCCTCCTCAAGAGCGATACTTGAAGCTACAGGAGGTCAACTGGAAGAAGTGCTTCTTCAAAACGTACAAAGAGACACGATCGTGGTTCCACTTGATCACTAATTTCAACCGCATTTGGATCATTCATTTAACCATCTTCTGGTTTTACACGGCGTACAATGCTCCGACTCTGCTTGTAGGCCCATCATATGAGCAACAAGTCAACCAGCAGCCTACCGCAGCTGCACAATTCTCCATTGTCGCCATTGGTGGTGGTATTGCTTCATTAATTCAGATTTTGGCGACCCTCGCTGAGTGGGCTTATGTGCCCAGGCGTTGGGCCGGTGCTCAACATCTCACGAAGCGTCTTTTGTTCCTTATCGTCGTTTTTGCTCTCAATGTCGGTCCAAGTGTGTATATCTTTGGTATCGATGGTGCACAAACCAGTCCGGCAGGAAAACCACTTGCTATTGTCCAGTTCATCATCGCTATTATTACCTACCTCTTCTTCTCAGTCATGCCCCTAGGAGCTCTTTTCGGGAGCTACCTGACGAAGAATTCCCGGCAGTACGTCGCGAGCCAAACGTTCACAGCAAGTTGGCCTCATCTCAAGGGCAATGACCGTGCACTGTCATACTTCTTGTGGGTTGCCGTATTTGGCGCTAAATTCGGTGAATCTTACAAATATCTTACACTGTCTTTCCGAGATGCACTTCGATACACTGCACTTTTCGACGTCTCGTCCTGCCTAGGCGATGCGCAAATTGGAAATATCTTGTGTCAGAATCAGCCTTGGGTTCTACTTGTTCTTATGGTGGTAGCAGACCTGTTGTTTTTCTTTTTAGACACGTACCTCTGGTATGTGCTTATCAACGCTGTCTTTTCCATCGCAAGGTCGTTCTATCTTGGCTCTTCGATCTTGACTCCCTGGCGCAATATTTTCTCCCGCCTTCCAAAACGTATCTACTCCAAGATCCTTGCAACAACAGACATGGAAATCAAATACAAGCCCAAGGTTTTGATTTCGCAGATATGGAATGCCATAGTGATTTCCATGTATCGGGAGCATCTCCTGGCTATCGACCACGTCCAAAAGCTACTATATCACCAGGTACCCTCGGAACAGGAAGGCAAGCGCACTCTCAGGGCGCCAACCTTCTTCGTTTCTCAGGAGGATCACTCTTTCAAGACCGAGTTCTTCCCAACTCACAGTGAAGCGGAGCGCCGCTTGTCCTTCTTTGCTCAGTCTCTCTCTATGCCAATTCCGGAGCCTCTACCTGTGGACAATATGCCTACTTTTTGTGTCTTGATTCCCCATTACAGTGAAAAGATTCTCCTTTCGCTTAGGGAAATTATCCGCGAAGACGAGCCATACTCCCGAGTTACACAGCTCGAATACCTCAAGCAGCTTCATCCACATGAATGGGACTGCTTCGTCAAAGATACCAAGATCCTTGCCGATGAAACCTCGCAATTTAATGGAGACAACGAGAAGAACGAAAAGGACGATGCCAAGAGCAAGATTGATGACCTGCCGTTCTACTGCATTGGATTCAAGTCCTCGGCTCCTGAATATACTTTGAGAACCAGGATCTGGGCTTCGCTTCGATCGCAAACGCTCTACCGTACAATTTCTGGTTTCATGAATTACAGTCGCGCAATCAAGTTGCTGTACCGTGTCGAGAACCCTGAAGTTGTCCAAATGTTTGGTGGTAATTCAGATAAGCTAGAACGTGAGCTCGAGAGGATGGCGCGCCGCAAGTTCAAACTTATTGTGTCTATGCAGAGATATGCTAAGTTTAAGAAGGAGGAAATGGAGAATGCTGAGTTCCTTCTCCGAGCTTATCCCGACTTACAGATTGCCTACCTTGACGAGGAACCTCCAGTTGCTGAAGGCGAGGAGCCACGCATCTATTCTGCCCTCATCGATGGCCACTCTGAGATTCTTGAGAGTGGCCTGCGCAAACCTAAATTCCGGATTCAGCTTTCTGGCAACCCTGTTCTAGGAGATGGCAAGTCTGATAATCAAAACCACTGCATCATATTTTACCGTGGAGAGTACATCCAGCTCATCGATGCCAACCAAGACAACTATCTGGAAGAATGTCTCAAGATCCGCTCCGTCCTAGCCGAATTCGAAGAGATGAAGACAGAGAATGTGTCACCTTACACCCCTGGTATCAAAAACGAGGTTCATGCCCCAGTCGCCATCCTGGGCGCCCGTGAGTATATCTTCTCCGAAAATATCGGTATCCTGGGTGATGTCGCCGCTGGTAAGGAACAGACATTTGGTACACTCTTTGCAAGAACTCTGGCCCAGATTGGCGGAAAACTTCATTATGGTCACCCAGATTTCCTCAATGGTATCTTCATGACCACACGAGGTGGCGTGTCCAAGGCTCAAAAAGGGTTGCACTTGAACGAGGATATCTATGCCGGTATGACTGCGATACTGCGTGGTGGCCGTATCAAGCACTGCGAATATTACCAGTGCGGCAAGGGTCGTGATTTGGGCTTTGGCTCAATTCTCAACTTCACGACCAAGATCGGTACTGGTATGGGTGAACAATTACTTTCTCGTGAATACTACTATCTGGGTACGCAGTTGCCTTTGGACCGCTTCCTATCCTTCTACTATGCCCATGCCGGTTTCCACGTCCAGAACATCTTCATCCTTCTTTCCGTTCAGGTGTTCATGCTTGTTGCTATCAACATCGGTGTTATACGACATGAGACGGTTCGATGCCATTATAACGTCAATGTTCCCATTACCGATCCTCTCTATCCTACTGGCTGCAACAACACGGACGCTCTCATGGACTGGATGTGGCGATGCGTCATTTCCATCTTTGTCGTTTTCTTCCTGGCTTACATTCCTCTGGTTGTCCAAGAGCTTACAGAACGTGGCGTTCTCCGCGCTGCTACTCGTTTTACCAAGCAGTTCTTCTCGGGCTCTCCCCTTTTCGAGGTCTTTGTGACCCAAATTTATGCGAACTCGGTCACACAGGATCTCTCCTTTGGTGGTGCTCGCTATATCGGAACTGGTCGTGGTTTTGCAACCGCTCGTATTCCGTTCGGAGTCTTGTATTCTCGCTTCGCTGGGCCATGTATATACATGGGATCGCGCCTCTTAATGTCGCTACTCTTCGCATCCCTGACGGTCTGGCAAGGCGCGCTCATATACTTCTGGGTGTCTCTTCTTGCCTTGGTCATTTGCCCGTTTCTTTACAACCCGCATCAATTCGCATGGAACGACTTCTTCATCGACTATCGCGATTTTCTTCGGTGGTTGTCTCGTGGAAACTCGCGATCACACTCGTCTTCGTGGATCGCCTACTGTCGGTTATCCCGCACTAGGATCACAGGCTATAAGCGCAAAGCGTTGGGCGACCCGTCTGCCAAGTTATCCGCCGATGTTCCTCGCGCGGCTATCACCAATGTTTTCTTCGGCGAGATAATTTCCCCGCTCCTGCTTGTTGCCTCGACACTGATTCCGTATCTCTTTATCAATGCTCAGACCGGTGTCAAAGACAATGACCCCAGTGCTTACGCTACATCGTCACTGATCCGCGTTGGCATCGTCGCGTTGGCACCAATTGCCATTAATGCTGGAGCCTTATTCTTCTTCTTCGCATTGGCGTGCTGCGCTGGTCCCTTGCTAAGTATGTGTTGCAAGAAGTTCGGAAGTGTTCTAGCGGCTATTGCCCATGCGATCTCAGTCATTGTTCTCCTCGTCTTTTTCGAGGTCATGTTCTTCCTCGAGGGCTTTGACTTCACCAAGACTCTTCTGGGAATGATCACGGTTGTTGCCATCCAGCGTTTCGTTCTTAAGCTTATTATCTCAACAGCTCTGACTCGTGAGCTCAAGACTGATCAAGCTAATATCGCATTCTGGACTGGCAAATGGTATTCTCTGGGTTGGCACACTGTTTCCCAGCCGGCTCGTGAACTACTGTGCAAGATTACGGAACTGAGCATGTTCGGCGCCGACTTCATCCTTGGCCATGTTCTCCTTTTCATAATGCTGCCTGTCATCCTTATTCCCCAGATTGACAAGCTGCATTCCATTATGCTCTTCTGGTTACGCCCAAGGTATGTAAATTGAAACTCACTCGCTGCATACCCTTTTACTGATTTTGTGTGTTAGCCGTCAAATTCGACCACCCATTTACTCAATGAAGCAATCCAAGCTTCGTAGAAGACGAGTTGTGCGCTATGCGGTGCTATACTTTACTCTATTAGTCGTCTTCGTCGCTCTTATTGTTGGACCTGCGGTTGGTGGCAAGCTGGTCATTGACGACAAGACCGTATCCTCGTTGAACAAACAGCTACCATTCCCCTTGGTCCAGCCCAACAATTTCGACCTCAAGGATAACACTCGTGGTCGCAACGAGACAGGTACAGGCTCTCCTGGCTACACAGGGCCTGGTACAGCCTCTAGGACGGACACATCAGCTCAACAAACAGATTCCTCTAGTAGTGAAAACAAATTCCGATTCCTTTAGGCTGTTTCATGAACTCCTGTATCATATGATGGTGGTTTCGCGGCTAGGCATAACGGTTCTGTCTGGGTCGGATGGGCTTCCGCGGCCAGGCTTGGCATTAATTTGTGACGCTCTTGTATCGATTTTTATAAGCGGCATGGTACACATCTTTTACTACGCTATACTGTTCCGTTAGAACTGCAAACATAAATATTGGTTTCCTTTTCTACAAATGATAAGATTGTCTTGACTATTGCATTCCCTTATTTAATGCCCATACAATTCAAGTATAGCAGTGAACACACTGTACATTTATTGACCTACCCAGGTAACTCATATCCGATGGAGTACTCAGGGATACGCTTCCTAGTGCTAATACACCAGTTTCACCACACAAAGTAGCTTGTTAGACGGCAGCTAGCCCATACAGGATCATATATATGCAGATAATAAGCATTCAAGCCACATATGTGAATTTACACCTAGTGTAGTACTCTACAAGGTCGGTTATCATCTTCGGTCCTGTTTCACAGTTCAATTACTGTCTTTCCATTTCCGACCCTCTTCGGAGCTCAAAGCCAGGAATGGGTGACCGTGTTCTCACAAGAACATTGTCGCTGTCGAGGTTCAACCCGAAACAAAATAGACGGGCCAAGACTGCGCGATAGATATGAGGTAAATCTCGAAGTATCAATTCTCGATTCTAACTTCTGCAGTCTCGTAGATATGTTTGGGTTGCTTTTCAAAAGAACATTTCACAACTCCCTTGAGGCGGGATATGCTGCTCACTAATTTCACCAACACAACTCCATCTCCTTTGAACCAAATGTAAGGAGGGATCTCCCGACGACACATTATGGACCGGACAAGAGAACTTGGCGAAAAAGATGATTAGATAAAGCTAACTTGCTAATGCTATCCAGCCATAGGTGTAACTTATCAGCTGATTACCAGCGTCGTGCAAGATTTGGCCCCTGACTAGAATCAAGGTCCTCCTATTGAAGTTCCCAGGCAGGTCTACGAAAGTATCTTATCGGTCTCTAGCCCAATAGCGGAGTTGAGACGTGCGGTAGCAAGGACCAACCCATGAGAACCCCATGATCAACCAGCCGGCAGATCCTCTCTTTCTCAGACGGTTCCAGCAGGGAAGATTAGTACGCATGGGTGGACGCATGTCAAGCCGTGGACAAGCAGCCACAGCTTCGTCATCGAAAATGAAGGCCCCAGGTGGGTTGTTTGTCAGCCACGGGGGAGGGGGGCAGCCATGGCATCATTCCGTCGCCGTGCGAGAGTCCTAATTCCCTCAGTACTATGTGCGGGAACGGAAGCATAAAGATGAGAGAATAGTCCCTTTTTATCATCATGATTGTATTTCAAGCCTAGACTCGGGGCCTTTGAAATCATTATGATCTGATCTCAGGGTTGGTAAGACAATCAGTTGGTGGAATCGATACTTATAGAAACAACACACCAACTTGTTGCCTCCTTCATTTGCGTTCCCTGAGCCGTAAGAGGTATTTGTAAACTGACCTAGCCTTCGCCTTCACATCAAACTAGGAGCAATGGTTATCCTCGATGCATTTTGAATCATTATCACATCTATTATAAACTAGCAGTATCTGACCACTCTACTCTAACGAGCTGCCGGTCAAATATTAATACATGTATCATGCATTGGTGACGGCACTATTTCATACACACAGCCAGGGTAAAATCGGCCGACGAGGTAATTCCATTTACACAGCCCGCAGCAAAGAGAAAACCACGAGTCCAGGCACTTTGTATCACAGAGCATAAAGGTCAAGGAGTATGGCAAGTTTAAAAGTAGGATATAGTCTCAAGCATTGATGTTCAACAGGGAGGAAGGAACCATTCTTGCAAAATCGTACCATCACGTCTCCAGTTCTTATACCTTCCAACCAAACTGGCTCATTTCCCCTCATCAACCAATTCGTTCATTGTATTCCTGTGTTGTGCCCGTAAAATTCATGAAAACCGTACCGTATTCTCTTCTTCATCTGACCTACTGGTCGCTGGGCGAGTATCGTCCTTCCATACCCCAGAACTGTTCTGCCATAAACGTACCCGGTTCAGCCTTCTTCCATAAGTCATTGAAGGCAGTAAACAGGAAAACGTCAGCTGCATTGCTGCTAAATGTGTTCTTAATTGACGAGATGGCCTTAGATTGGTGATCGAGGCCGGGAATGGCAGCACCATTGGGCTGACCTTGCCAAGGCCATCCGGTCTCAGTGACCACGACGCGCTTGGTCGGATCTGATAGCTTGCTCTGGATGTTTTTTATAGTAGAATCCACGAAAGTGCCAGCCTCGGGCGCGCCCGTGTTCGGATCAAAGAAGGGATGGCAGTTGAAGGCACAGTAATCAGACTGGTCACAGAGCTCGGGGTAGCGTTGAACTGCTACAAATGTGTCTACGATGACAACGGGGCCCGTATATCCCACCGCTCGCAGAGAAGAGCGTGCTCTGTTGAGTGCTGTAAGCGATTGGTCTACCGTCGCGCGGCCGTTATTGACCAGTTCATTGCCCACAGACACGGTGTCTACCATGCTCCAGTCATTATCAAGGCCAGCAGCCATAGTGGCTACAGCCGAGTCCACCATATCAATGTCAAAGATACCTAAGAAGAGCTTATTTCCATACTTTCTGGCTGCTTTAGAAACCGTGGAAACCTGATCACAGTCGACACCGTATAGGCGGACCACTCCATAATCCTTAGAGAAGAGGGAGAAGTCTCTGTCCACTTCGCCTGCTGTTTTGCAATTGCCATCGCCCTTGTAAGGAGAATACGTCACACCGTGAAGACCACTACCAGGAGAGGATGTGGCCGGCACAGAGGGTAGTGGGGTGGCGGTAGGCGTTGCTGCCGGAGCCACCGAGCTGGGCTGCTGCTTAGAGCTCGGCTCTGGAGCGTGCTCGGCAACCGGTGGAGGTGGTGGCGATGGAGCGGGATCAGATGCCGCCTCAGCAGGTGCAGAACCAGGTGTTGAAGGAGGAAGGGGGAGGCTAGTTGCCTCAGGGGCTGGCGTTTCCTTCGGTAGATAGACGACGGTCTCTGTAGCGGTGCGGACAGGGCTTCCATACTGATCAACATAGATGACAACCTCAGGTAATTCGGTAGCCCCAGGAACATCCGCATCGCTAATAGTGATGTCCTTCTTCACGATGGAGGCACGGTTGACTCGGTGTCGGAAACCGCCATGGCCGTGTCCATGCCCATGTCCTAGTTGGGCAGTTAGCCAAACTTGTTGCTTCTCAATGAAAGTTACTGGGCAGGAGACTTACTAGGCTGTCCGATCGACAGACGCAAAAGGGAAAAAAGGGCAATAGAGATGGCAAAGAGTTTCATGGTTGCGATGTGACGAAAAACTAAAGCGATCGAGGTTGGCAAGGCTTGGGGAATCAGAGTATCGCGCAGGATGACACGGGACAAATAACGACGGACTAGACCGTCAGCAAACGCGCAACAAGCGACTATCAAAACAAGAAAATGAGTGACAGGGATTTATTTGAGGTAGTGACAAAAAAAGAGAGAGAGAAAAACCAATTAGAGGCATGAAAGCGAGAAATGGTGGGACTATACCATCAATCAAACCATACCTATCAGGTACAAGGGCTACACAGAGGACCAAAGGGCAGCAGATGACAAGGTGAACAAAGGAGGGAGGGGGGGAGAAGAAGGGAAGACATGAGGAATCGAGGGTACAAAAGTCGAGAGCGAGTCGAAAAAGGTGACCATTGTGCGAGATAGACTGAAGTTGCCCCAGCAGCAAAGCACCTATCCTCACAGTTTGAAAGGCTAGGCGTGATAACAGGACATGGAATATGGAATGCGCGTTCTTGAAGGGTTTCAAAGCTGACAAGGAGAGGAATGACAGCTTTTGAGGGAGAGATTACAAAAGGGCACAGTAAGACAACGGACACAATAGCGTCGTCATAGCGTTCCTCACGAGGAGAAGTAAAGAGATAGAGAGACACAGAGAAGGTTAAAGAAAATAAAATAAAAAGAAAGAAAAAGGAAAAGAAAAAAGAAAAAAGTTAAACATTACCTTGATCGTGATGGTATGGCGGTAGTAACAGTAGTAGTAGTGAGTAGTATTTAGGTATGTCTTGGATTCTCAGGGAAAGATGCAAAGGAGAAGGAGATGACAGAAAGGAGGCTCTAGGTTCTAGGATAGGTGGCAAGGTTTGCCTTGTGGTTGTTCGGTGGTTTGGTGCGTTGTTATGTCCTGGATTGGCTTGAATAAACTGACTGACTGTCTGAACAGCTTGACAATACTGAGCCGAGGGTGGGAAAGGAGTGAATGCGCAACTCAAGCCGCGAGGTGAAATGTCTTGGGGGTAGCCGCAACAAGTCTCACAGGTCTCACACGTTTGTCAGACAGAGAGTGAACAAGGCTCACTTTTTGTGGTTGGTATAGAGACGCCGAGCAACAGGTTGTAGTGTATTTAGGTTGTTGGTGATGGTGTTGTTGATGTTTGTACCGGGTTGTGGTGCTTGTACTTGTGCTTGTATTTGCGCTAGATTTTATATATGTACCTAGGTATGTTTACCACCTCAAGGTCCTGGGAGAGATAGGTCAACAGAGATAGGTAGGTACATATGGAAGGTAGGCACTTGAGGGAGATAAATTGTAGGGGGGGGGCAGGCATGCCTTACCAGCTACCAGTGATAGAGGTCGACATAAGTGAAACTCAAGGTGGAAGTATTTATACTAGGTAGGTAGTAGGTATACATCTATGTGCCTATAGTGACTTAGGTATGTACCAAAAGTACCACGTGCACATGAGGTCCCTTCCTCTTTGTGATATTCTCCTTTGTAGGAGAGTAAAGGCTGTAATCAAGACACTTTGTTGTGGCAGGCACAAATGTTTTCAACATGTCACTCCACAATCTATATGGCGTGCCTGCCCACAAACTCAACCTTCATGACAATGCCTAATCATATACATTGTTTGTTGATTGCAAATGATTGCCTACCTCACATGACAATTCTTGAGCGCCAATATTATATGTGGTGATATGAGTATTCTCTTGTGTTTCTGTGTACCAATGCAAGCACTTTAATCTTCCAGACAGAAGACACAGATAGGGGCAGCCATATTCCCTGGCCACACCTTTGGCCCCTCTTGGCTCAAGAGACCAGGGCAAAGGTCGATACAGCGCCAGCCGGGGGCTGTCTTGCAATTTGTTCGAACTTGTTATGTATTAGCAATTAATATCTAATCTATGTTATGGCCTTTATGGATTTATTCTCTTCTCATTCGCCTTGGTCATGTACAACCCGACCTACTACGTAGACCCTGTAAACCATCGTAAACCATGGCAAAATATACAGCGATGCAATGCTCTCGGTTGCCCCGTTAGGAACTGAGCCTGTGGAACGCAGAGGAGGAAGTGGTTAAAACAATACCTAGTTAACTGGTCGAGCCTGAGAGTCTATTTGTCTTCCGAGTCATGACCTTTGTGATAGCGTGTCGGATTGTCACACCCGCCTTCTCTATTTCCTTCTTCGACAGCCCAGACGTGATGCAAACTTTGAGCGCTGGTTGAATATTGACATCAGTGTCCTTGGGTCCAAGACTGCTGATCAATGGCATCGTCTTCAGCCGTGTGATGAGCACTCCGTTGACAAGTGACTGTTATCCGCCCCGTTAATTATCTGTCTAAGCCGTAGTGATTGGCCGAAAGGGAAAGTAAAAGCAAAAGAGGAGATAGAAGAGAGATTAGGGAAAGGGAAAACGGAATACTAAAAAACTACAGTAAACTTACCTCTTCTACGCAGTCCAAGAAGAGCCGCTCTTGATCCTCGATGGTCAACCGCCGAGACTGGATCACCTCCGGCTTAAAGACAAGAATCATGATGGGATTCTCAGGGTCGCTTGTGCATATCACCCAGTCGCTACGCGGGTCCAGCTGTGCTCGCATCGCGCGGATGTTCTCACGACATTGGGTTAAAATGTCAGGGTTGCACTGCAGCACGTTCAAGGTCTCGCTTGCTGTCACAGCAGACATGGCAGGGAGCGCAGCCGAGTACGTGTAGGCGAGCGCATTGATGCGCTGATGCCTGACCACATCTGTAGATCCAGCACAGAAGCCACCTGCGGCGCAGAGCGGCCCAGATAGAGAGCCAACAATGACATCTACGGCTTCCGCATCAACATTCTGTGCTTCTGTCAATCCACGACCGTTACGGCCGAGAACGCCAAAGGAGTTGGTCTCGTCAAGGGCGAGACGGAACTTGTATTTTTCCTTGAGTTCAATCTAGGCCAATTGTTAGTATATACGAATGTGGTATGGGTGGCATGTCTATGTATACGTTTACGTTAAGGGGGAAATAAGTAGGGTTCTTACCAGTTTGGGCAAGTCTGAGCAATCGCCAACCATCTCGAAAAGACCCTCGGTGACAACAAATCTTCTTGTGAGAATCTTCTTTTTCGCCTGTTCCTCTGCTACTTTGGCCATGACACGCTCTAGATCCGCCATGTCATTGTGGTTGTACCACCGGATGGAACTGCGGGAGGCCTCCAAGCCCTTGCGGATGGAGTAGTTCACCATCTTGTCGGCCACGATGACGTCGCCACGCTTACAGAAGCAGGGAAGAACACTCGTGATAGTCGAGAAAGCATGGGCATAGACGATGGCGCTCTGGGTCCCAAGAAACGAGGCAATATCGGCCTCGGTCTGCATATGGACATCTTGTGTGCCGTAGAACTGCGGTGGGCCGCAGGGACCAACGCCATAGGTACGCAGAGTCTGGATAGCTTTTTCTTTTATAGAGTCGCTCGAATTGAAATTGTAGAAGTTGTACGACGCAAGGTTGGTGACCGTCCTGCCGTTCCCGAGTTTAACTTTTGGACCTGTCGGACTGCCGACCAAATTTCGTCAGCATCCTGAGCAAGCAAGCAAAGCAAGCGCCGGAGATAGGCAGCAACAAGCTATTCGTTCGTTCATTTGTTTCTTACCCAACGACTATAGGGATCTTCTCGGCCTCAACCTCCTCGAAAGGGGTCTGCTCAGCAACGAGGGGCTCTGGTTCCCAGTCCCTGACAAGCTCGTCAATCTCATCCTCGCGCAGTTTGATGTAATTGGAGCCGTGGGTGGGATAGGAAGGCGACAACAGGTAGCGCACGAAGAAAATGACGAGCACAAGTTCGATGGCAGACCGGATGGGATCGTTCTGGTAGCTCGATCGGACGTATCGGATCAGGACGGCACTACCGGGCACTCTTTGGAAAGCCTCGAACAAGCCATGCAGCGAGGCCTGGATGTAAGTCTGAGCCTCGTTTAGATCCATGGTCCTTGATGTGGTGTCGATTGCTGCTCGCAATTCATAAAGGATCGATTTGACACAGGGCTAGAATCAGAACAGGCGAGAAGTCGCCACAGTCACACACTACCTAACAGCCAATGGTGAGGAGGAGTTGACGGGTATCCATTGAAGCCGACGACGTGTGGTGAGTCCGGCTCTTTTTGGGGTGAGACTTGGCAAATTAAGGGTCGTTGGACATTTTGGAATTGCATTGGAGCCTGGGAGGGTAGGGATGCTGCAGGCTACCTAACAGGTTAGTGGCATCGCGCTGATTGGGTAAGCTAATGGGTTACCTTCTGTCAGCGCGTCGCAGACTGGGGGCAGTTTTAACCATCCCTAGGTATTTATCTAGTATTTACCAAATTGGTATTACTACCTTACTACGTACTACGGAGGTTGGGGTCAAAAGTCTTCATTATCCTTAACAATTATATACAGTGTAGCCTTATAAAGACCTACCGTAGGTATACTTTTATACCGCTATAATTTTAGCGCATTTATTTATTTATAACTAGTATAGTTTTAGTAGCACTAGCAGCTCTAGCTCTTATAGCTATAGCGCATTTATTAACTACAAGCGCTATATTATAATAGTTAGTTATAGTAGTATTAAAGTATATCTACGGTAAGCTTTATAAGACTGCACTATATATAATTATTAAGGATAATAAAGACTTTTAACCTTAACCTTTGTAAGTACTTTAAGTATGCGTACCTAGGTACTTGTTTTATATCGAGAAGTCTTAATAGGCTAGGTAGGACAAACCTATATTTTAAACATTAGTCTGCATATTTACATGCAAATGATAAGACGTTTACCATTAAGCTTGGACTTTACGAGGTACATCTAGTGTATATATTTTATACGGTCTTTATATTTATGGTTCCAGCTGTTAAGTGGAGACACCTTAAGCACAGGCCTTAAGATATAAGTACTTTATACTATTGTTTATATAAGTAAATATATAAAAAATAAAAAGTAGCTTATATTTTAAAAATAAATAAATAATATTTATAACTAATATAAATTTTTAACTAAAATATAATAATTATTTTAGCTAAAGCTTTATATTAAATAAATATAAAATAAAAAGTATAAATAATTATTTAAATAGTTTTATAATATTATTTAAAAATTTATTTAAATTTTATATAATTTATTATTTTAAATTTTTACTTTTAAACCTTGCTTTAATTTTAAATTTTTATAATTTATTTTAAAAATAGCTAAATTATTATTAAATATTAAGCTTTATAATAATTTTATAATAGCTGTTAACTTATAAATTAATATTTTAAAAATAAAAGTTTTAGTAATAAAAAGTTATATTAACGCTTATTTTAATAAGTTAATAATAAAAATAAATTATTTATTTAATAAAAAGCTTTATTTGCTTAATAAAAAGCTTTAGTAAAAATTAAATAATAAAAAAATTTTTTTTTAAAAGCTAGTAAATCTTTAAAAAAATAAAGCAGTATATATAAAAATATTAATAAATATAATAAATAATAAAAGATTAAAAAATAAATTATTTAACTTTTAAAAATTTAAAAGCTTAAATATTATATAAACTTAATAAAAATAATAAGTTTAAGTAATATTTTTTAATATTTTTTTATTAAATAATATTATTTAGCTTAAAATATATAAAATTAAAAATAAAATAATTTTATTATTAACTTTAAAACTAGTTAAAATAAATTATATAATATTTAATAAAGTTTATTAAATATAAATTAAACTAGTTTAAGCTTTTATATTATATAAATTATAATTAATAAAAGTTATAATTAAATTAAATAATAATTTTTAATAAATAATATTATTTATATAAAATAATAATAAAAAAACTATTTAGCTTAA
>MU380445.1:0-35346 GCA_022495085.1 Xylaria sp. FL1042
AAAAAAAAAAAAGCTTTTTAAGCATAGTTTATAAAATTATTATATTTTTATTAAAAAAAAATATTAACTAAAACTTTATTAAATATATTATATAAATTTAAATAAAACTAATATTTTATAAAAATATATTTAAAAGAACTTAGCAAAAAAATTTCTTAGAAAATCTTAGTTGTTTATTAAATATTTTATAATATTAATACTAAAACTAAAAAAAAATAAATAATAAATCGATAACAATAAAAAACTAGTATAATAAATAATAATTAATTATTAACTATTAAATATAATTATTATTTTAAATAAATACTTTTTTATTTTATTAATAACTATAAAAAAAAATATTAGTTAAGTAAAATAGTTTATAATATTCGATATTTTAAATAAATATTACGCTATTAAAATAGCTAAAAAAAAAAAATAAAAAACTATAATATAAATAATATATAGATTATATAAATATATAGTTATGCTATAAAAATTACAAAACGCGCCAGCTAGCTTTTAATATATAATAATAATAATCTTATAAAAACTTTTAAACAAATTTATATTTATTTACTTAAATAATATCTTAATTTATTTTAAAATATTTAAAAAATATAAAAAGTATATAACTTAAGTATTAAAAACTTTTTAATAAATAAACTTATAATTTAACTTTAAAAAATATATTTAATATATATAAAAAATTAATTTCTTAAGATTTATAATTATTTTTAAACAAATATAAATTTAATAATTAAAAATTAATATAATATAAAATTAAAAAATCTTTAACCTAGCTATAATTATAAATATTAAAAAAGCATTAAAATTTTTTAACTATATTAAAATATTAATTAAAAACTTTAAAAATATAGCATAATATTTTATAAAATATATTAAAAAAAAATATAAAAAAAAAACTTTTTTAATTTTAAAAAAAGCCTAAAAAGCTTTTAAAACTTTAAAACTTAAAGTTATTTTTAATTTTATAGTTAAACTATTTAATTTATAAAAAAAAAAAAAACTAAAAATAAATATATTTAATAATATAATTATAAAAATATTAAAACAGCTTAAAAATAATAAAAAATAGCACCTTGTAGTATATTATTTTAAAGCATTATAAAACGCTATATTATAATACTTTATATATAATAAAAAACTACTTATAATTATTACAGCTTTTAAAAAATAAAAATTATTTTTTATAAAAACCATTAAACTAATTAAAATTTATTTAAATCATTAAAATCTAATAAAATTTATAACTACATAAAAAATCACTCGACAATATAAAAACTAAATAAACTTTTTTTTTAAATTTAACTTTAAAATATGCTATATTAAAAAAAAAAAAAATATTTAAGCTAATATATTTAGTCGATAAAACTAAAAAAAATTTAAGATTTTAAAACAAAACATTTAAATATTATATACTTAAAAAAATAAAAGTTTAAAAATTTAAACTATTTTTAAAAATTTTAAAAATATATAACTATAATAAGCTTATAACCTTAAAAAGCTAGCAAAACTATATAAACATAAAAAACTTAAAAACAGCAAACTAATATATAATTATAAGATTTATTTATTTAAAGCTTTATAAAATAAATTTATAAAAAATTTTTATAAATATTTATTATATAAATATTAAAAAATAACTAAAACAGCTTAACAACTATAAAAAAAATATAACTTTTTAAAACTATAAAGCATAGTTAAATCTATTATAAAAAATTATAACATTTATAATAAAGCTAAAGCAGCTAGATATAAACCTTATAAACTATTATAACTTACTTAAATATTTAAACAAATATAATATATTATTACTTAAAATTTTATTACAAGCTTATTTTTATTAACTAATAAAATTATAAAAATATAATATAATAAAATATAAGTTATAATTAATAAGCTTATAAAATACGCCTACTTTTTATTATTTAAAAAAAATATAATAGCTAAATAGCTTGTATATACTTTTATTTAATATTATTTTAATAAACATAGTTTATTAAAACAAGTTATATTAAACTAAAATAAACTTTTTACTTTTAAATTTAAAATAAGTTTTTTTAAATTAATAAGTGTTAAACTTAAGTTTTTAACAGCTTACTACTTATAAACTAATAAATAAACTAAAAAACTTAATTAAATATTAAAACAATACTTATAAAATTATATTAATTACTAATAAAACAATTAAATAAAATTACTGCTAACAGCATAAATTGCTTATAATATTTTAATTAACGAAAATATAAGTTTATTTTTTTATAAAGTAGTATATAAATAATAAGCAACTATTAAAAAACTAAAAAAAATACTAATAAAAGCATTAATTGTTTTAGCTATAGCACCTAAAGCAAAAACTATTATAACTAAAATTAAAACGCTATAAGCAAGATTATAAACACGCTTTTAATTCTTATAACAATAAATATTATAATATTATAATAAAAAACAAATTAAAAAGCTAACTTTTAAAAAAAAAAACAAGGTTTATTTGCTATAATAAAAATAAAATGCTATTATTAATATTTTATAAATTAAAACTAAACGACCAAGCAATAAATTAAAATTTAAAAAGCTTAGTTCTTTTAAAATTAAAAAAGTTATTTCCTTAACTAACTATAAACTATTATTACTAAAAAATATAAAAATTTACTTTATTTTTTATATTTTTTTATTTAAGCTAGCTTTTAAAAATGTATAATTTAAATTATAACTTAAAGTAAAAAATAACTAAAATATTTATAAAGTCGAGAAAATACTAGATTTTTATTAAAATAACAATAGCTTTAAATATCTTATAAAGTAAAAAAAATATTTATATGCTAATAATATTTAAAAGCTTAAAAAATATTTAAAAATTATTATAGCCGCTATAAATTAATTTTATTTTTAGCACTTTAATTAATTAAAGCTAAAAATATAAGGTTAACCTTTTAAAACGTGTTTAAAGCGGCCTAATTTACCTTAAAAATAGCTTTAAGCTAATAACTCCTAAAAGTTTTTTTTTGCTAAATTATCTTATTAACTTTACGTTTTTTTTTTTTGCATTTTATTTTATCTAATTCTTTTTCTTTTAATAAAATCCTTAAACCACGCTTTTTAAAAAAATCTTTTTATTTTCGCAAACGCTAAAAAGTTGTTAACTTTTAATAAACATCGCTAAACTATTTAGCATATTTATTTTAAAAAGCCTTAAACTTATTATTAAATTTTTTAAATTTATTATCTACCTCTTTAAATTTATTTTTAAGTTTTTCAAGCTTATTTTTTGCTTTCTTGCGCTTTTTTTATAAACGCTTCCGTTTTTTAAATATACCTAGTAAAAACAACATAAAACCTAAAAACGCGTTATAAAAATATTAAAACCGAGTATAACAATAATAACTAAAAATCCTATTAATATAAAAACAAATACTATTTAAAAAAAAACAACAAAAATAAAAAAAAACCTAAAATCTATATTTTTAAATAAGCTAAGCATAATTATTACAAGCTTTACGCTAGTTCGGCTTAAAAACGTATTGCGATTTTAAAACGCAAGAAAACATAATTAAAACAACTTATAAAACAAAAAAAAAAAAGGCTTTTTTTTTTTTCGAAACAAAAAATAAAGAGAAAAAAAATAATATTGCAAAAAAAACAGGCTACTATAAGTTAAACCAACAAGCCTAACTAAAAAAAAAAAGTTCTCTAAGTAGCAAAAAAAAAAAAACTTTTTAACTAGTCATATAATATAATAATTTATTTAATTTAACAAATCTTATTAATCTGCCTTAAATCGCATAAATCACATAAATCACATAAATTACATAGATTGTAAAAATCGTACACAATAAAAAAAAAAAATACTATTTCTTAAATATTTATATAATAACACATCTTTTATATTTAATCGCTTGCTTAATTTTATTCTTTAGCTATTAACTTACCTTTATATTAATATATTTATTAATTAACTATTATTTATTGCCCCTTTTATTAAATAATAATAAAAATACCAAAAAACCTCCCTTATAAACAACCGCTAACTAGTCCTATTATTACCTTTAAATTAAAAACCCTATATACCGCTTATACCTTAATATAAATATATAACAAGTCCGTAACAAAAAGCTAAAAAATATAAGTTTTTTAACTAAATTATTATATAAGTATTAACTTTAAAATAAAAATAAAGCTAAAAATAATAAGTAATTAATAAATATTATAATACGCGTTAATGTTATTAATAAATAAAAAAATAGTTATTAAAAGCGAAAAGTAAATAAAAGGTAAAAAAAAAGGTTAAGAAAATTAAGCTTTTTAATTAACTAATAAGCTTTTTAGCTAACTTATTTATAAATATAGCTGCTACGTTTTAGCTATAGCTAATAAATAATTAACATGTTATTATTAGTTAAAAAATAACTATAAACTATAAGTTTTATTAATATTATAAATGCTTTTTTATAATTATAAAAAAGCCACCTTATTATTTTTATAAATATAGCTAGCTTAATAAGTTTTATTTAAAAATAAAAATACCTTATATTATTAATAAAAAGATTAGCTTATTTAAGTTAGCTATAATTTAAATATTAAAATTTAATATTTAAAAAACCGTTTTTTTTATTTAAAAAAAAACCTTGTTTTACTTTATATATAACTTTTAAATGTTTTTACTTATATATATTAATTACCTTTATTTATTTTAATCTTTATTATTATATATAAATATTTATATATTTTTTTCTTATTATATATAAACATTTATATATTTTTCCCTCGCTATTTATAAACATTAATAAATTCTTCCTTACTTTATAAGAGCTAAAAAATAAAACAAAATTACTTTGCGCTATTCGCTAGGGATTAAGACAGGCCTTGCGGCCTCCTCGCAAGGAGCATGTCGGCGGTAACAATTATAAAACCTTTAACACTAACATTTAGCCCTTTAACGCCAAGGCATTTCTTTTTAATAATAAGCCGTAACAACATAAAATATAAAAAGATAAAAATAAAGGTCACTTCTCCTAGATTAAATCTCGGCGCTAGTTTTTCGACAAAAGCTCCTTAATACTTAAACTTTAAATTTAACGCATATTTAAACCAACTAATATCCCCACCGCTCGAATATATAACGCCGCAATATCTAGTTAATACTTTTAACTAATATAACGCCATGCAAAGGTTAGCGCTCCGTATAAGCAAAGTAATATTTAACTTAACTAGCAAGTAACTTAACTAATTAAAATAAAACAAAAAAAAACATTATTTAAATTATTTATTAAACTAAGCAAACGATTATTAATTAAGCTAATTATTTATAAATAATTTAAGTAATTTTTTATATTTTTAAAAAATTTTTATAAAGGTTTTTTAATTAAAAAAAATTAGTTAAAGCTATATTAACTAAAGGTTTTAACTTATTTATAGCTTATTATAAACTTTTATTTACTTTTAACTTTTACTTATTTTTATACTTAAAATTAATTAATTTTGCTAGCTATTTTTAACGCTTTAATTTAATTTATTTATAACTTTGCGCGCTTTTTTTTTTAATATTATTTTTTATCGGATTTATATTTAACGCGGTTAAACCTTTTAATTAATATTATTTTTAGCTTAGCGCTAACGTTTTTAACTAGGTTTTACGACTATAAAAGTAAAAAATATATTAATATTAACTAATTTTTTTTAAATAACCTTTTTAACTTTAAGTCTTTTAATATTATTTACTTTTATATATTATTTAAACTATTTTTATATTATAATTTAAGCTATAAAAATATAATATTTATAGTTAATATATTTTTAGCTTTTTAATTATTTATTTTTTAACTAAGTTTTTATATTTTACTAATTTTAATAAATAAATATATATTTATAGTTATTTTATTATTTAAAGACTTTTTTATATTATAGCTAACTTTTTTAATAGCTTTAGTTATTTTTTAATAATAACACTACGTATTTTACGATTTTTATTAAAAGGCTTATATTTTTAAAATTAATATATTTTAAGCTTTACGTATATATAATTTTTATTTATTTTTATTAACTTTATTAAAGTATAACTTTTAAGTAAGTTAATAAATAAGTGTTTTTTTAACTTTATTTATTATTATTTATAATATTTATAACTATAATATTTATATTATAGCTAACTTTTTTAATAGCTTTTATTATTTTTTAATAATAATATTACGTATTTTATAATTTTTATTAAAATGCTTATATTTTTAAAATTAATATATTTTAAGCTTTATATATATATAATTTTTATTTGTTTTTATTAACTTTATTAAAATATAACCTTTAAGTAAATTAATAAGTTAATATTTTTTTAGCTTTATTTATTTTTATTTATAATATTTATATTATAATTAACTTTTTTTTACGCTTATATTATTATATACTTAATAATATATATAAAAAAAGTAATATTTTTAAAATTAATATATTTTAAGCTTTATATACATGTAATTTTTATTTATTTTTATTTTTTCTTTGTTTTTATTTATAATAAGCTTAATATTAAATGGGATTTATATAAATTCGTATAATAATCATGGCTGGCGCGACCAGCCTAAAAAAAGGACTTAAAATATAGCATATTTAGTTAAATCTTGTTTATTTAAAAAGGAATACAAAAGTGTGCATACAGAAAGGAGGCTATTTATAGGTAATTTAGGTGGGCCCTAGTCACCTGACCCTGTCATGTGACCCTGTCAAGTGACCCCTTAGTTATCTAATAGCCCTATAACCCCCCTAGCTGTACTAGTAGCCCAAGGGCTACTTGTACAACTAGTTAACCGCTCGTATTATTATCTTAACACTTAATATATTATTATTTTTTAATTTCTGCTATATAATCTAGCAATATTTATAGCTAATTATTAAAAAAATTATTAAAATATAAATATTTATTATAATTATTATTACTGCTATTATTATTATTATTATTTATTATTATTAATATATCGATTATATTATTAGTTTTAATAGCGCTAATAATATATTAATAGCCTTTAATTATTAGCTTTAGCGCGCTAGCTATAATATTTTTATATAGCTATTATTAAATATTTTTTTAAAATATAATATATTATTACTTATAAATAAATAATACTTTTTTATATATATTATTTTTAATTATTTAAATATAAATTTTTTTAAATTTATTGCTTTTTTAACTATTAAAAAAGGTTATTTTATTAATATATAAATTTATTAGTTATTTTAATAGCATAATATTTTTTAAAAAAAAGTTTAAAGCTATAGCTGCGTTAAAAATATTTTTTTTTAACTAATAAATAAATTTATTAACAATAAAAATAATTTTACTACTTAAAACTTTAATATATTTAAAATTATTATTATTTTAACTAATAATATAAATATATTAAAATAAAAGCTAATAATTAAAATTAAAAATATTATTTATTAAAACATTTTTATAGTTAAAATTAAAAGCTTTTTATTAAATTATATTTTATTTTATATAATAATTATAATTTTAATAAGCGTATTTTTATTAAATATAGCTTTATAATTAAAAATTAAAAGGTTTTTTATAAAATTAATAAAATTTTAAACCTTTTTTTAATAACTTTTTAATATAAAAGTAACCGCGTTAGTTTATTTAATATTATAATTGTTTTTAAAAAATTAAAAAAATATTTATATATTTACTTAGTATACTTTAGTTTAATTAATAAAAATAATAATTTAAAGCTTAAAACTATTTAAATATAGTTTTAACTGCTTTTTTTATAGCTGCACACCTTTTACTAGTTTTAAAAGCGACCTTATTTTATTTAACGCAGCTTTAAAGCTATAAATATTATTTATATTTGCAAATAATAGCGCTGCTTTAATAATTGCTAGGCTAGCTTTAACTTATTAAGTGTTAACTATATATATAAAATTTAAAATAGCTTAAAAAAAGCTTATAAAAAGCTTTAAAAATATTATTAAATATTTAATAAAATGCTTGTTTATTAAGCTATAATTGTTTTTTATTTTAATATAAAGCTAAAAAAGCTTTATTAAAAAGATTTTTATAAAGCTAATTATATATAATAATAAATAATTATATATTAAAAATAATATTATATTAATAATATAGCTTTTAAAATTATTATTATTATTATATTTATTAAAACTTTTTATTAAAACTTAATAAGTAAAATATATAATAGCTATAATTTAAATAATACCTTTTATTTTTATAAAAACAAATTATAATATTATTTAAAAATAAAAAAAACACGCTATATAAAATTTAACCGCGATTTTTTAATATAATAATAAAAGTATAAAAAATAATTTCCGTTATTATATTAGTTTATTTTTAATATATTATTTATACTAGCTATATTATTAAAATATAAAAAAAATTTTAACTAGGTTAAACTAATATTAAATTTTTAATAGTTAAGCTTTTTAATAAAAACATTAAAGTTTATTTAATATTTTTAATACTAGTTATAAAATAATTTAAAAAGTTTTTAAGCTATTATTAAAAGTAAAAATAATTAAAATAAGTAAAATAACTTTTAAAATTATTTTACTTATATATTTAATAAATAATTAAGCTAAATCAAGTATAAAAACCAGCTAAGTTAGTTAAATATACCGAAATTAAGGCTTAAGTTAGTTAAAGTTAGTTATAAGGGCTTTATTTAACTTGTTTTGCTTGTGCGGAGCGCTGGCAAGGGTAGGCATAGCCCTAAAATACAGCACCGACATTTTTAGAGGCCAATACGTCCGGAGTCGCCATAACCCCAGGCAGACCGATAAATCACCAGCCCTATTGCTCGGTGCAAAAGAGAACAGCTGCTTTGCACAGGGTACAGAACAGAAAAAAGACAGGCAAACAACGCAAGATACCCACCATTATAGTTGAGCGCAGAACAACAATTAAACCAAATACCATACCAATAATTCAGGACGAAAAAACCGGGAGATTTATCTGCCCATGGGCAGAGTGCACTGTAAATCCTTATGCGCGAAAAGAACATATAATAAGACACTATCGCACGTAAGGCTCCTCCCTCTCTTCTTGACTTGTCAAAAATGTTGTATCGAGCTAATTTAATCTAGTCGCCATATTAGAAATAAGCCCGCGGTTGCTTGCAAAATCTACGGCCAAACTTTCAAGTTGCGTATTAAGAACCTTAGGAACCACGTCGCATGCCACACTAGAGATAAAGGGAAAAGGCAAGTAGCCTGTCACCCAGACGCTGCGGCATACTTAAAGAGATTGCAGAGTAAAGTAAAGCCACGAAGAAGTCACAAACAAAAGAAAGCCGCTCTCGCCAAGGCGGCAGAAGAAGCCCGCATTAAGGCTGAAAATCCTCAGTCGTGAACTCGGTGGAGGTAGTAGAGTGGTCGCAACTAACACTGGTCGGAACGACGCCATGAATTTTTGTCTTGTCTTTTATGATTTGGATAAACTAAAGGGCGAAGATCAAACATAACTGTGGGTAGGTCATCATTTGATCTTAATGGTTTGGTTTCCCAGTCTTCCCCCCTTTTAATAAGCAAATTTGCCATTTGTACGTCCTTGGGGTTAAACCGGATCTCTTGTCCTGCCTCTCTGGTAAGCTTTATTAATGCATCGAGAAGGTTGGCGTGGCCAACAAGGAGCCGGAGATTGTAATTAGGACGAGAAGCTTCGGTATAAAGCTTGGCCCGTGCTTTATAGAAAAGGTTATATATTTAAGTATAAACATGGCCTTGTTTTTAGCCAAAGGTTTTCTACATTATATAGTAATAATAATAAAAAACCTAACGTTAATATTAAATAAACTAATATAAAAAATAAAGTAAAAGGACTTAAAAAAAGTTTAAAAAAAAAACCTTTTAAGTTAATTTTATTTAAATAAGCTAATTATATATTTTATAATTTTAAAGCTTTTAATTAATTATATAGCTTATATTTTTTATTTTATTTTATTTTTTAACCGGAGGTTTTTTATATTATATAATAATAATAATAAAAAACTTAACGTTAATATTAAATAAACTAAAACAAAGTAAAAAAACTTAAAAAAGGTTTAAAAAAAAAACCTTTTAAGTTAGTTTTATTTAAATAAATTAATTATATACCTTGTAATTTTAAAGGCTTTAGTTAATTATATAGCTTATATTTTTTTTTACTTTATTTTATTATTTTTTTACTTTTAATAAAGGCTTTAACCTAGCTATAAACCTAGCTATAAACCTAGCTATTAGTTAATATAATAGTTAATTTATATAATTATATAATAATTAGTTTATATAATTATATAATAGTTAATACGGTAGTTAATTTATATAATAATTAGTTTATATAGCTATATAATAGTTAATATAATAGTTAATATAGCTAGCAATATAGCTAGCAGCTTATAAAGCTATATAATAATTAGTTTATATAGCTATATAATAGTTAATATAATTATATAATAATTAATATAATAGTTTTTATAATAATTAATACGGCTAATAATATAATTAATAGTTTATATAATAGTTTATATAATAGTTAATATAATAATTAGTTAATATAATAAATAGTTTATATAATTATATAATAATTAATATAAAAATATATTAAATAAGTTTTATTTATATATAAATAATAAGGTAAAAATATAATAAATAAAATAAAATAAATATAATAATAATAAATAATAATATATTTTTAATTTATTTTTTAATATTTTTTATTTAAAATTTATATAAATAGTTAAGTTTTAGCTAAAATATATTTATATATATAAAACTTATAATTATATATTTATTAAAGCTATATAATTAATTATATTATATATAACTTATATATAATTTAATTATATAAATAATAAATTAATAACTTATAAATTATTATTATTTATTTATATATATAATTATATTTTAATATTAATAGTTTTATATAACGTATTTTTTATATAAGTGGACCACCCACTTAAGTGGACCACTACGTCGGGATAATAAAGCCAACTAATAAAAAACAACTAAAACAACAACAACAAAAACAACAACAAAAACAACTAGTAAGGCCTACATGACTAAAAATAACTATATTTTACTATGTAGGTATAAAGTATACAAAGTGGTATATAGGATAAAGTAGGTAGGTAGGTTGGCCTGCGGCCAACAGCCCCTTATATAGCCAGTATAACAGGTGCGCACGGGCCGCAACAGCCTAGGTCAACTACTACGCAGGTGCCTGGCACCTGCAGGGACCGCCAGCCTTGTTGCACCACTTTAATAACTTATATAAAATCTATATATTAAAACCTTAATAACTTTACTAATATTATAGCTATAAGCATGCAATTTAAAAATTTCGGCTATTAACTTAATAAGGAATTTAAATATAATTTTTTTAATTTTACTATTATTTTATTTATAGTTATATTAAAAACCACGCTAAAATTTTAGTGCGGTTTTTATTTCTTTAAAAAAGAAAATAATAGTAAAATTAAAAAAATAATATTTAAATTTCTTATTATATTAATAGCTTAAATTTTTAAATTATATATTTATAGCTATAAAATTAATAAAGTTATTAAGGTTTATATATATATATTTTATATAAAAATTTAAAATAGTTTACTTATATAAAAAATATATTAAATTTATAAGTTTTTAAATATTTTTAAAAGTAACTTAAGCTATATTTATATATATATATAACGCGCACGTTATTTTAATATTATTATATATTTTTAAAATAAAAAAACTATAATAAAGTAAATTTTATAATTATATAATTAATTAAAGCTTTTAAAATTATAAAATATATAATTAGCTTATTTAAATAAAACTAACTTAAAAGTATTTTTTTTAAACCTTTTTTTAAATCTTTTTACTTTATTTTAATTTATTTAACGTTAACGTTAAGTTTTTTGTTTTTATTATTATATAATATAAAATACCTTTAGCTATATTGCTATAACATTATAAAATGTAAACAGTGCGGCTTTTATACTCCTTTCCGTCGATTATTAAATACTGTTTATCTTGTGAGAAAGCTGCAATATTAAATACGTGACCAAGATACCGATAAGCCGGATAGCTATATTCAACGCCATTATCTATAGCTAGGAAGTTGTTGCCTAGTAATGATCTAAAAAGAATGATATCTCACACCCCCTGCGTATCGATGCCAACTAGTGAAGTGTAGAACTTCTTACTTATTTTAATGTAAGCCGTCCGGCGCACAGTGGTACCTATCTCTGGATTTAAATAGTGAAAGGTCCATTGGATACATAGGCGGTCTTGTGCATAGATCTCTGACAAGCTAAGATCTGGTAAGCGTACTCCCGCTAACTTAGCGACGAGACCTTTTTCTTTTATTAGCGCGAATTGAGAGATTGGTACTCTAATTCGGACGTCCATAAACGTCATTGGAGCCCAGTGAAACCCGGGTTGTTCCAGCCTTGGGACATCCAGGTAAAGGATTTCGGTATGTATTTGGCCTAGAGCCAAGAAAAATTTCACCATTCGAAGGGCAGAGACTAGGTGAACCTGTTTATCACGTTTTGCCTGATCAATTTGTACGGTCAACATGCTGGAAACATCGAGCCCGATCACACCCGCGAGACAAATAGTCTCGTCTTCTCGCCTACTTGTCATTCTGCCTGCCACGCCCGGCCCTGTCTCGACCAGCATCACATGGGGAGGCTCTGTGAACCCCATGATCTAACGTGACGATCTAGAGTCCAGATCCTTCTGTCTATCCAGCGAGACCATCTGGAATATCGCCCTGACACGTCGAAGAGCATCTATACCGTATGCCACTACTGGGTCGAAGATGCAAGCGGAAAGATGAATCCGCAATGACTCATCGAAGACAAGCATATTGTGGCTATCACCCCACTTCTCGAGTAGAGGCAGCAAGCGCTCACGTCGTGCATATGGGTCACCAATTTGCTCGTAATATTGTATTGCAAAAAGTCGTAAGTCCTCTTCATCTTCATCCTCCTGAGGTTGTAATTGCGAGTAGTGGGTCATTCTCCCTAACAAGGTCTCGTCGATATGTGTCATCGCCTTCAACAACACGACGATGTAATCATGTTGTAAAAATGCGTGCTCGGACAACGAGGCAAGGACATTCGAAATTCGGTCAATGTTTCGTGTTGAGAGATTATGGTCTAACAAATGATCTATTGTTGGGCATTCCGACGCTAATTGGAACCTGCACTCCCTTGCAAGCAGTGCTTCCTGGTAAGTCCAAAGCCACTGGTTCCAATCACATTTTGAGATCCGTGTAAGTAGTTGCTTCGGATCCCCGTTGCAGTTTGATTGCTCGAGCCAGCTGTCAAGGACAAGTACTTTTGCTGCGTGAGCATATGTTTTTGCCATTCTTATAATGGCCGTGTTTCTAACATTAGTCCGTAGGGGAACACAGAGTGTGTCCATCCAAAAAAAGACATTTTCCACTTCTTCTGGGAACAAATGATTGACATGGTTTTGAATACGTTGCAGTTGGCACGCATGAAGGCCGTTCGCCTTTGGGTTTCCCATGCCATCGGACCACACATGGGATATTGCGACGTAACGGGGCGAAACACTACCGCACAAGTCAAAGCACCCAATCTCAATGCTTTTCTGTGTCACATCTTTTGATAGTCGAACAAGGGGGATACCGCCAGCGTTAAGCACGTCGCAAAGTGCCGAAACATCGGACTCCACGACACCAGAACAATTAGACACGGTGCAATCTGCAGCATGCGAAGGTACGTATGTTGAGTTATCAAGTTGGTTTGCGACACAGATATCTCCGGAACAAGTAGAATGGTCTTTATCTACCCTCGCTCTACTAATTGTGCTCATATATAGGAGCATCACTGATGAGCATTCATGATAAAGCCCCTTCAGCTCCCCTCGACACCAGCCTTCTTGCAAAAGCATGTTGTTAAGACGTTTGTTGTAGTTCCAATTCAGCCTGAGGGCCTTGTCGTATATCTTGGCAGTGAAAATATTGTAGCCGTTGTAGGCAAGATAGTCGGCAAGGCCCATGATGGACAGCAGTACCTTGCTCTCCGATTCGGATACCAAGACACGTTGATTTCTCCTGTTCACCACCGCGTTCGCCTTTCTAAGAAGGCGATAACAAGCCCGCAGATGCTCGTTACGTTCTTCGATGGGGCGGCAATATTCTGCCGAGCACCAAAACCAGGCGTAGGTCTCCAGCTTGGCGAATGAAATAACTGGGAGTCCTCCGTCGTCTATTCCAATCAAGCCTGATGCATCGAAATGAACCGAGCATATCCGGCTGACTTCAGTCATAATTCCAAAGCATAGCCAGGCTTGTAGAAAGGGCGCGTAATCCCGTCCGCTCGGTGATGAGGCATTTTCGCCTTGCTGAGCCTCCTCCAACTCTGCGAGGTCAACTCCAATTCTCTGCGGGAAGCTTTCGAATGGTCCAGCGTATGTCACGCTACCGCAGAAATAGGGCACTCTAAGAGTTGGAATATGAGGTTGATGTGCAGTATCTCTTATTGCATTAAGGAACTAAGTCTAGGTATAGTGTGGTAGGATAATACCTTTATATATATAGTAGATATATATAGGTTGGATATATTAACTACTATAGTTTACCAGCCTCTCGATTTTTATATTTTTATTTAAACTATATGCTTTTATATAAAGCTATTACCATTATTTTGTTTTAATTATTCCTTGTTATACGTAAAGTTATATATAATTTTAAAAACGCATGTTTTTAATACTTTAATAAAATAAGTCTTTTAGTTTTGCTTATTTAAATAGCTTTAATAGTGTTTTAAATAAGCATTTATCTTAACTTTTCTTGCTATTATTTATATTATATTATATATATATTAAAGTTATTTTTTGTTGTTTTTTTAAGTATTTAATAAATAAGCGTTATTTATTAAATAAAATTATTTTTTAACGTTTTAAAATTATTTTTTTAACTTTAAATATATTATAATCTTAAATTAAAATATATTTTCTTTTTAATTTTATTGCTTTTATAATAGCTATAAAAAATATATACTATTTTTTTTTTTTTTATTTATTTTTTATTAAAAAGCTATTAAGTATATTAAATATTTTAATTTTAAAATAATATTTAATAATATTTAAAAGCTTAATAAAGTAGCTAAAAATATCTTTTACTTTAGCATTTAGCATATAATTTATTTAGTTTACTTAGTTTTATTTATTATAAAAGAAAATAATTTAAAAGTAAATATAAAAGCCTAGTTTTTTTTTTAGTTTAAAATAGCTTAAAATTATTAGCAGCTTTATTAATATAATATATTATTATAAATAAGTCTTGATTTTATTTTTTAGCGTTTTTAAATTTATTAATAGTTTATTTAAGTTTATTAATATTTTTATTATAATATTTAAGGTAAAAAAAAAGTAAAAATAATACTATAGTTATATTTAATATTTTTTTTTATATATAAGTTTTAAGGTAAATATTTTAGTTTATTAAAGGTTTTTTATTAAAATAGCTTATTATTAAATATTATATATTATAAATAAATATTAAAAAAATAAATTTAAGTATAAATAAAGCAGTAATAAAACTAAAGTTTTTTAAAATAAAATGCTTTAAAAGGTAAAAGCTTTATTTTTTTTTTATTTTTTTTAAATTTAATCCGTAAAGTGGCAACGCCACGCGGCTACTTTACATGTTTATTCTCCTAAGAAAAAACCGTTCTTTGCTAATAGTTAGTTTTATTAAATAAAACCTTTAAGCATTATACGTTTATATTTTCCTTGCTTTTTAATATTGCGTAGTTTTATTATTTATAGCTTAAAGTTATATTTTGTTTTTATATAAGCTTGTTTAACTATTATAATTATAGCTTTTAACTAGCTATTTTTATTATAAGCTATTAAAGTAAAAAATATATCGGCTAGCTTAATAAGCGCTTTATATATATTAATTTTGTTTTTTTAATAATGCTGCTAAAGTTATTACTTTTAGTAAAGTTAAATATTTTTACTATTTAATGTTATAAAAGATTAAAGCGATAGTTTTTTTTTTTTTTTTTACTTTTAAAAAGTTAAAAGCGTGCTAATTAATAGTGCTTTAAGCAGGCATATAAGCGTTTTTATTAAGGTTTATCGTATATAGCCCAACTTTTATCGCAAAAGGCGGACATAATAAAAAGGTCTTAAAAAGTAAAGTATAGCGGTCGCTAATAGCTAAAGCCTAGCTTTTAAACTAAATTTTCTGCCGGTATAGGCTAGATTTAAACTAATAACTTTTTAATGCGTATAAAAAAAAGCGTACGTACTTAAAGGTAGCTAAACATATAACCATTATATTATTATACCTATAAAAGCTTTATTAAAATAGCTATATAAAGCTTATAAAAATAATTATACTTAGGTTATTATAATAGTTTTTAGTTATATTAGCGTTTAAAGCTTATATTTTTTTTACTTGCTTTATAAGCAAAGGCTTAATATATTATAAAATATTATAAATTTATTTTTTAATAATAGCTTAGTTAAACTATTAGCAATTTATTTAAAAGTATAAATTTATTAAAAGTTTATATTTTTTTATTATGCTGCTTTTTTATAAAAAGCTTATTATATAAGCATATATTTTATTTTATTATAAAACTATAAATTTTTTACTATTATTATAGCTTTTTAATTATTATTATAAATAATTATAATAGTTATATATTTTTTAATAATATTTAGTTTTACTAGTAGCTATTATAGCTATATAGCTTTTTTTATAGCTTATATTTATTTTATTAGTTTTAATTTATAAAATAATAAAGTAATATTTTATTATTTTTTAAAGCTTTAGCTAATAATATTATTATTTATATTAAAAATATATTTTATTATAAAACATTTAGTTTAAGTATAGCTTACTTAGTTAGCGTCGGTTTAATTTATTAAATTTTATAGCTATTTTTTATAATATAATTTTAAGTTAATTATATTATATAAATAATATAATATTTGCTTAGCAGCTTTAATATATGCTAGCGTGGGATTTTTTATATATTTGCTTAAATAAAAAATTATATAAGCAATATTTAATTTAATGCTTAATATAATATATATTAAGCATTTAATTACTTTAATATATTATTAAATATTTTTTTTAAAGGTTTTATATTTATTAGCTAGTTTTAATATTTTATTTATATTTATAAAAGTAGCTATAATATATATACTTTTTATTAACTAAGTTTTTTAATTATTTTTTTTAAGTAGGCTTTTTAGCTAAAAAAAATATAATTATTTTTTTAGTTTTATATAATAGCTATTTTAAAATAATATAAGCAAAGGCCTAGGTTTTATATTTTAAACTTTTTTAATAATATCTTTTTAATCTTTTTAATTTTAAGTTTAAAAAAGCTTGCTATTAAAAAGTTATTTATATAAACAATAATATAAATATAGCTTTTAGTAAATATTTTAACGTTTAAATTTAAAGGTTTAAAGCTTAGCATGTTTAAAAAGTTTGCTAATATTTAATATTATATTTTAAAAGCTTATTTTAAGCTATATAAAGCTTTATTTAGCTTGTAAACCTTTTTTATATTGTTTTTAAATTTAAATAGCTATTAAATATAAATATTTTTTTTTATTTTTTTATATAAAAAAGCAGTTTTAATATTTATTTATTTAATTTTTAAATTTAAAGCTATAGCAATAATAAATATAACTTTATAACTTATAAGCTTTATTATTAATATAAAAGTTTTATTATAGTTTTTTTTTAAGATTTATTTAAAATTTTTAATTATTTAACATGCTTTATAATAAATAATTTTATTATTTAGTTTTTTTTTAATTTTATAAACTTATTTTTTAATTATTAGATTTTTTTTTGCAAATAACTTATAAAAAGTCTAAGTATAATTATTTATAAAAAACTAATATTTTATTTTTATAATTTTATATTATTTTAGCTATTTAATATTTTTTTTAGCTTATTTATAGCTTTTAAGCTTTATTTTAATTATTAATAATATAAAAAATAATATAGCAATAATTATTTTAAAAGCTAGTAATAATATTTTAAGTTTATATTAAAGATAATTTAAGCTTTATATTTTAAGGCGAAAATTATAATAATTTTTAAATATATTTAATATAAAGCTACTTAGCTTTAAATAAAATAGCTTAAAATAAATTAATATTAATAAATATTAGTTTATAAATAATATTAATAATAATATTATTAATATAATAATATTATTTTTTATATAAGCGTTATAATTATATACTTTTAATAGTTTTACTAATAATAAACTTAAAAAGATAATATTTTTTTAGCTAGCTTTTTTTATTTTTTTAGTTATTTGCTTTTATTTTTATTTATTAAAAAGTAATAATAGTTTTTTTTATTTTTTTAAGTTATTTTTTACTTTTATAATAAAAATATATAAATATTTTTTAATAAATATAATATTATAAGCGTTTATAACTATAAAATTATTTAAATAAAAAACTTTATAATTATATATGCTATTATTTTTATATTTAATTATTTTATAAAAAATAGTTTTTATTTTTAATATATTTAGTTTAGCTTATAATATATATTTACTGCGCGTGCTAAAGGTAATTATATTATTAATATTAGATTTTTTATTATATTAGTTTTAATAAAATATTATATTTGTTTTTTTAAACCGTTGTTTATTTTTAATATAAGCAGCTGTTTTAATAAATATAAGCTAAAAGTTTGCTAAAATTTTAGCTTTTTTAGTAGTAGCTATTAATAATTAAACTAAATCTTTTAAAATATATATAATTTTTTTAGCCTTGCTATTTTACTAATATTAATTAATAGCTATATATTTAATAATTATACTTTTTTATATATAAAAGTAAATAAATTCCTTGCTTATATATAAGCTTAATTTATTAAGTATAATAAAGTAGCATTTTTATTTAAGTTTTTTTTATTTTTTTAAAAATTCTTTAAATATTAAAAACTAAGATTTTAGCTGTTTAAAAGAAATTATTTAAACCTTTTTTATAAAGTTATAATAAATAATTATTTAGCTAATATATTTATTATAGCTTTTAGGTATACTTTTTAACATGCCGGCTTTATTAAAATATAAAAATTTTAAAAAGTAAGTTTTTTTAAAAAAGTTACTTTTATAAAGTCTTGCTTATATTTTATTATTAATATAAGCTTTATATAAATAATATTTAGTTTATAATTAAAAGCTTTTAGTTATAATTATTAGTTTATATATTTTTTTATTATTTATATATTTAAGTTGTTTATATTATACTTTTAAAATAAAATTAATAAAATAAAATTAAAAATTATAATTTAAAATAATTAATTAAAGTCTAGCGTTTAATTATTTAATTATATATAATTTACTAAATTTTTTTGCTATAAAAAAAGTATATTTTTTAATAGCTTTTTATATTTTATTTATATAAAATAAAAATTTAACACTTTTTTTTACTATTTAAAAGATTAAAACCAAGTTAATATTTATTTTAAAAAAGTAAACAGCGTTTATAATAATAACTATTTTAGTTTTTTTATTAATAATAATAAAAAACTTAATAATATTTATTTATTTAAAAATAACTATTAAGCTTTTAATTTTATAAAATAATACTTTTTTATAAAAATATAAGTTTAAAAATAATAATTTATTATAAAAGTTATGCTAGTTAATACTGCTATTTAATATTATATAATTAAAAATTTACTTTAATAAATTTTTTATTTTTTTTTTTTAATAAATTAAAAAAGCTTATTTTAATTAATATTTTTTTTAATATAAAGTCTAATAAAATAATAGCTATTAAGCTTTGCTATATTATAGCAAATATTTTTTTTAAATAATAGCTTTTTTTAAATTTATTAAATAGCCTGCTAAAAACTTTAAGTTTACGTAATAATATTTATTTTATTTTTTTTATATTATTTTAAACTATTAAAAACATTAAGTTTAATAAGCTTAGTAATAATTTAATATAAATAATTAAAGCAGTTATTTTATTATTATTATTTTAAGTTTTTTGTTTTTTATTGCTTTTAAACTAATTAAAAGTTAAATTAAAATATTTTTAATAATATTTATTAGCAATATAATTAATAACTTTTTTACTTGCTAATATATAATGCTTATAGCTAAAACTATTATAATTATTATAATATTATTTTTATTTTTATTTTTTACTATTGCTATTACTACTATTACTACTATTATTGCTATTATTTTTATTATTTTATTTATATTATTTAGTAAATAATACTGCTTTAATATTATTTTATTATATTATTATTTTTTTTTTGCTTTTTTTAAAATGCTTTTATTAAAGCAGCTTTAAAAGTTATTACTTTTGCTAGTTTTTTTTTTAAGGCTTTTTTTATAATAATAATATAGTTAATTTAAAAAAAGGTAAAAATAAAATTATTATAGTTATTACTTAGCCTTTAAAAAATTTTTATTAAAAAAAAAAGCTTTTTAATAGCGTAGGTTTTAAGGTTTAATTATTTAAGTTTAAAGCAAATAAAATAAAGTTTTGCGATAAAAAAAAAAAATAAAACTTTTAATAGCTAAAATAATAATTTTTTATTTAAATAATAAGTTTTAAAATATTAAGCTTTTAATAAATTTATTTTTTTTTTAATTAGTTTTTATAAGTTAGCTATAATAATTTTTTTATTAGCGATATTAAATTTATTAGCTTATTATTTAATAAAGTTTTAAATATTTAAACTATATTAATTATAAATATAGCTTATAACCTTTTTTTAGCCGATTTTTTAAGCCTTTTATGCCTTATAAAGTTTAATACTAGTTAATATATTAAATATTTTAACAGGTTTTTTTTTTTTATACTATTAAATAAATAGCTTATATAACTTATAATATATATATAATTTTTTATATTTTTTTTAAATTTAAAAAAATTAGCAAATAATTTAAAAATAATAACCTTTTTAAAAAAAGCAGCTATTTTTATTTTATTACTTATTTTAATAATTATTATTAATTATAAGTTAATATAAGTTAATATTATTATTTAAAATAAACTTTTATAAAATATTTTCTAATAAAATAAATATTAAAATAAAGTTATTAAAGTTAAATTTTAAGTTAAAAAATATATTAATAACTTTAAAAGTATATTATTTTAAAGTTAATTTTTTTATAATATTAAAAAATGTTAGCTTTAATATAAAAGGCTTAATAATAACTTTAAAGCTAAAAAAACTAACTTTATTAATATTATTAAATATAAAAATAAAAAAAACTTTTTAAAATAAAAATAATAATAATAAACTTAATAAAAAAATAAATAGTAAAAATAATTTAAAATAATAATTATAATTTAAAAAGTCTTTATAAAAAAATTAAATTTATTATTTATTTTTAAGTTTTTAAATAAAATATAAAAAGTTTTTTTTATTAAAAAAGCGATAATAAATTAATAAAATAAATAGTTAAGTTTTAAAATTATATTTTAATATAAATTTTTAAGCTTTTATAAATAACTTTAGCTTAGTATTTAAATATAAGTTAAGCTTAATTTAAAAGGTTAAAAATATTTTAAATTTATTTTTTTATTTAATTTCTTGTTACTAAAAAAACAAAATTAATAATATATATTTAAAATCTTTTATTAATTTATGCTTTTTTAAATAAAAGCAAAAAAAAATATTTAAATTGTTTTAATATAATCTTTAACTTAAAGTTTTATAATATTTTTAATAATAATAATAAAAAGTTTTTATATATAATTAAATAAATAAAAAAAATGCAATTATTTTTATCTTTATTAAAATAATTAATATTTTATTAATAATAGGTGCTATATTAAAATATATAGTAAAGTAGCTACCGCTTAAATATAGCGCTTTTATTAGCATGTTTTTATTATTTCCATTATTTTAATTTAGTAAAAAAAGCAGCAGCTTTTTAATACTGCAAAAAAAAAAATAAAAAAAAAAATAATTAATATAATAATAATTAATAGTATTTTATTTATAAAGTTATAAACTTCTAGGCTTATAACTAGTTAAAATATAAGGTTAATATATAGTATCTTTTATTATATTAAGGAACTAAGTCTAGGTATAGTATGGTAAGATGGTACCTTTATATATATAGTAGATATATATAGGTCGAATATACCAACCACCGTAGTCTACCAGCCTCCCGATTTCTATACTAAGATTCGACAAGATTGGGTCCATGGCTTCTCGCAACACCAGAGGGAAAAGATGGCCATGAAGCTAACAGGAAACATGCGTGCGAGCTCATGCAGGCAGGCCGATCCTGGTGGTAATTAAGGCAGATTCAGGCAGCCAAGGCGATGCTGCTCCACAAAAAGAAAGCCTGCACATCAGGTGGCAACCAAGTCGTCAACGCGCACCCAGTGACTCCCAGTTTTCCATTCTCCGCTCCTTGTCGATTACTGTGTCTTCTTGATCATCCTAGACTAGGAAGATTGTGGCTTTTGTTATCTACTCTCTCATAGATGTTTGATAAAAACGCTCGAGTATTAGAGGGAATCCCTGCGATGCTAGCAAATAGGGGCAGTGTGCTTTTACATCAGATGGGGGCGAAGTGAGGGATGACTCTCAACCTTGCATGGTTGGGCGTACGAGACACGCTCACTAGGCTCACTTTAATATGCACTTGCAGGCCGACAATCCCAATCGTACGCAGAACCTCGGACGCAGCTGCGGTGATAGCACAGAGTACCCCTCACCCACTGCCTCACTCAAACAAATACCTGCACGCCGCGGAACTTTGCCTGTGCTCTGTTGATCATAGTTCCCGCTGTACTAAATAAACTCCATAATTTGATCTCAATTGTCGAGATTCATTTGTTACTGTAGTCCAGTTACGACTTGGGTGATGGCTCCAATCATCCCACAGTATTTTGCTCGATCTGAAGCAACGGTCGCCTATTAGACTGTATCACAATGGGCCAATCCATCTGACATCATGTCGCTCCTGCTTCTGATTGGAGGTGATGTCATTCAGAAAGCCCTGGCGCAACAGACCGGGGGTCGACAACTGCTACCAACTCCAGTCGTCTTCTCGTTTGGATGGGTGTCTTACACTTTCTACGGATTGGTGTCGGCGGTCGGGAACAAAGTCTTTTTACCTCCTCCAGAGTTTAGTGCGGGAGTGTTCTCATCCGAATGGGGCTATCAACGCATAAATCAGTCCTGGATCTTATGTCGCTTACTCCGTGACTTTGAGGAAAGCTGGATGCCAAGTGCCACCCTCGAAAGGCTGTTAAAGCTGCGGGCATCAACCGACCCTAATCGACGACGAGTCGGGCTTATTGTGTCAATTTTCGAGGCGAGCGACAAACAGGAGGCTGGCGTTCCTGTCCGAGACTACCTCTGGTACTCTGGTTATGCAGTCACTGTACTGCAACTCGGTGTCTCTACTATTCCGTGGATCTAAACCGGGGTTTGGGAGATTTTTTTCGTGGCCTTGGCGGGATCGACATTGGCCTATTTAACGGCCAATCTACCGCATTGGCACCAAGAGCGATGGCAATGCAGCCGTAAATCCAACAAGAAATTCGTGGTAACGCGCGGCAATGGTGCGCAGCATGCAATTGTAATTCTCGGAGCAGGGCGTAGCTTAGACTTGGAAGATCTCTCCACGTCTTCTGAAGCGTTCCCTCTACCGATTAGCACACCATGGGTGTATACGATGCTGACCGTATTGTGGTGTGCGCTCTTGATAACAGTGTGTGGTATTCAGGAACAGAGATGGTTTCTAATTGCGATTGGAGCTATCGGTATGATTCACACTGTGTTGATAACAGGCTGCCCAAGGAATCCCGAATTTTTCGGTATCCCGCTTGACTTCAAGGAGGTCATTGGACAAAGCAAGGTTATGAAAACCCTTATGGAAGTTGAAGAGGCGTACCCAGGCATCGGTAGATCCATGATTGGGATGTTCTTCCCTGGAAATCTTCACCCTGGGGAGGTCCTTTGGTGGGCAGATGCACTAGCAAGAGAAAAAGATTTAAAAAAAAGGGCTCGACAGCTCAAGCAAGCCACCTCGCCGGAGCCTCGCAAAAATTAAGGGGTAGGGAGTGATGAAAGAGTGTATTACAGAGGGGACAAAGTAATGCATACTTTTGCCAGGGAGGACAATTGCAAATTCATTGCCTTTAAATAACCCAACTACAGATTTTAGTCTAAAGACAATACGCTCACAATGGTTTATAGTACATGTTCACATCTTATGTAGTCAAGATATAGCCAGATTATATTTTTATATATAAATTCGGTACATGTCTAATTCTATGTACACGATTTATGACAATAGTGACTTGGCAACGTAGGTGGCATTCCGACGATCCCGCTGTCTAGATATAAGGTAGGGTGACATAAGTTCAAGGCTTTATGCTGGTCTGGTCCTGAACGAAGTACACTATAATGTTCCCAGCCTTGTCAAAATAGGGTTGAGTATGGCGCACCCTATTTGGTGCACAGTGCTGACGGAATCAGTGTACAGGTGCTCAGGGGCTAGTCCATGTACAGTGAGTGCATTTTCGAGCCAACTTATTTGATCGCCTATGGTCTAGAGATAAAATATATAATCGCATGCAGCAAAAACCAATAGCGTGTAAAAAGATAAAGGCGGGTAAATTTCGACTCCATGAATACATTATGTATTAGCAGGGAAATTTCACAGACTGTCCTTCTTTGTCTTCCTTTTATAGTCTTCCCCGCGCTCTTTATTTATGCTCGACTATGTAGCTTGACCTGATGATGGCATATCGAAACTATGACGAACTAAACAATGTAAAACAAGCATCCTCAAGATGCTATATATAGTGACAAATCTCCGCCTCTCTTGAACATATGCGCGGCCATTTATATTAATTTTTAATATCATTGCATTCGCTTCGCCATTGACAGTTAGTGAGGCGATGCAAATGCAATCGATGCGTGGCTTGAACCATGACCTCTGGATTCAAGCGACATCATAACCCTTCAAGCTATAACATGCTAGCAGCTATTTTCTGTAGATAGTAACCATTACCAGCCATGTTATTATGTAGACCTAGGCAGTGTGTCTGTGGCTCAGCACATCTGGTCTCTCTATGTACTGTCATGTAGCGAAGGGATATTTCGTATGATATGTTTGGCATCTGTAACAGTCGAGGCAGGTCTCCTGAACCTTGCATGCTATCAATGAAGCCGTTTCGTGCCTGCAATGAGTATTCTTGAGCATCAACAACACCAGGATGTGGTCGTATCCATCCTTGTCAACGCAAGGTATTATGGTGTTTGTTCTCAACGGCTCGCACGTTCCACTCGCTCCTGTAAGCGAGCGCTTCTCCGCACACCCTCATGGGGTTGAGCTTTGCCTGTAGGTTGTTTCGGGGGTGATTTCTCAACTCGACTGCGACGGCTTGGTCTTTTGCTTGCTCGAACAGTTCGCGCCCGCCTAGTCTTCGTGCTCGGAGCAGCTGCAGCAGCAGCAGGAGGAGGAGGGGGGGGAGCAGCAGAAGCAGAAGGGCAAGGAGGAGTCGAATTCGAGGCAGCTCGTGGAACCTGTGGGAGCTGCTCCGGAAGTGTCGAGGATGATGCGCGTGCCTCAACTGCTGCAGTTGCAAGTGTTTCCGAGGTGGATTGCTGATTGCCTGCCTCGAGTTCCTCATCGTAGAGGGCGTCAGGGTCGTCGACCACGAAGTTTCCGAAGTACCCTACCATAGTGTCAAAGGAGAAGTGGCGTCCTACTCTAACGAAAGTTGCCCAAGGACGATCGGGGCCTCGCGCCGGAGCTTTCCATATAATCGGGTTAGCCGTGAGCTGAGATCTTGTTTTCTCCCAGTGGGATCGGATTTCCTTAAACCGCTCATCTCGTCGCTTTTGCAGAGCGGATTCGAAATCGTTCTTGTTATGCGAAGCTCGAGCTATCTCACAGACATCGGCATGCCACATGTAGGGGTCTTGAATGGCAAAGGGAATACAATTGTACTTGGTGTAAAGAGAGCTCCAAAGAGCCTCGGGATCTGAGTACCCAAGTTCACTGTAGGGCCAATCCCACTCCGTGATCCGGCTCCAGTCAACGCAAGGTGTGTGGATGGCATGGTGGTTTTCTGGAGTGGGATTTTTCTTCCACTTCAATTTTTCCTTGAAGTTTCCAGCGGGTGGCATTGCTACGCAAGGCGGTATGCTAAAGTGATAGTATTGATGTAAAGGTGAATGAGAATGGCTCAAGAGTAGAAAGTGGTGAAAGGAGTAGAAACAACAACCGGGTCGGAGGAAAACAGAGGGTATGTAGGTAAGTACTTACCCGCCTACCTAGCTAAACAAAGTGGAAACTGGTCGAACAGGCGAATTATGGTTGGTGGCAGACTATACTGTGTCTAGGTGTATAACACCTGTCTGTATGTGCAGGTGGCTGGCCCCTGTGTCACCTTGCCCACCTACCTAAATACGGGGTCTGACAAGGTAGGTACAGAGGTTGGGCATAGCCCTACAAGCGCAAACAATCCCTACATAACCTGACTATCTAGCCACTGGCTATCAGCTATTATCTCGCTATCTAGAAACAATATATTGCTCTCTATAGTGCCTTATTTGTTTTTGCCCTATCTAATTCTACAATATGTTTTATGTTCACGGTGTTTGCTATGTTATTGTGCACACAGACTTAAAGCGCTCCCTTGCCGCTAGCGCGCTGTTTTATAAGCCAGTTGTTTGCGATATTACGCAATGCAAGGGAAACATGTGAAAGCCGTCGACGTACCTTGTGCGGTGCATCTAGGATTTCCCCTTGAAGCTCCCACGGGATATACTGGCGCTTCGAAGTGAGGGAGCGAAGTTCGTATACGCTGAGTCCCTGTCTGTCCGTGAGCGATTGGTTGCACACCTATCTATTCGAGTCTATGTTTGGAAACTGGAAGGCCAAAGTCGCGTAATAGGCTGAGCAAGCTTAGTATCGGCGTTAAGCGTTAAGGAACACGTTTAACAAGGAGAAAACTTGACAGACAAGTAAGTTGACACGAGTATACTCTCAAATAGTGAACTTGGACGGCAAGGGGGGAAGCCAACGTATAAGAAAGGAGGATGTCATAAGATTTGCAAAATTTCTTGGCCTTATTTTCCTGAGCAGCTCCTCGATTATTCACCACGTACCTTAAGAAGCAAATAGTAGTATCTTAACAATGTCTACCAGTCAGCACTTCACACCAGAGCCAGGTATGGAAGGTAATTCCGGTCAACACCAGGTGCCCGATGAAGCTTCTTTCATTGACACAATCGCGACAGCTTCTTTCCCCAGCGTCCCTGGCACAATCCCTTTTTGTTACCACATTTGTGACGGCATTCATATTGAGGCAGGCGGAAAAAACATCCAAACTGTGGTGATTCCTTTCAACCCTTCTGCAGCCGGCACACTGCTCCTCGCCGGGGGTGGTAATGATACCGGAGCACACAATGACTGGGGCTCAGCATCCAACGTCTCCCTAGTAGTTACTGGTGGGGAACAAGAAAATCTTGTGGACTGGTCAAGGCTCGATCTCACTTCGATCCCAGAACAAGAATTCCCCGCTCGCATCTTAATGTTGTCTCGAGCTTCATGCCCTATTTTGCCCGCCCAAGAAGTATCGTCTATGGGTAACTGGGTGGGGGCAAATATGGTTGGACCCTTAGACGCAAGCCAGCCAGTCCGACTTTATGCCATAGGACCTAGAATGGAGCAAGCCTGCTTTCGCATTACTCATAACGAGACTTGCTGTGATGTCTTTTTCGATCCAGCCAACGATCGTATTATTATCGCCAACGAGTCGCCCCACAGAGTTATTTGTAAGAAAATACATACGGGGCGTGTCGTGGAGATCGAAAACAACTCATCTGCGGTGGTCACCGTAGGTGAGTGGATTTTCGGTGTTGATCCTAACGAGTGGTTGATGGAATTCAAGGTACTGGGCCGGATACCTTTGCATATTAGCCAGCAGCCCTCTACCAAACGCTCAGCCGAAAGCGGAGTAGACTCAGCCAAGAAGGCTCGTGTATCCGATAATCTAAGTGTCAGTCGAACAACAACAGCTTTGCAGGAGGGGTTGTCTGGCAACCCCCTTCTTGCTCTTAAAAGGGGCGACGTCGTATCTGTGGGGGCTGGCGAGAGCAAATATGAGCTGAAGTGTCTGGAACCTATCGATGACCAACGACACTCATCCACATGGAAGGCGGAGCACTCCAAGATACCAGGAAAGCTAGTGGTAGTCAAGGTCATCAAGCCAAACTCCCGCCACAGAGTGGCCACTGTTGACTCCATTAAAGACTGGATGAATGAAATGTCTATACATTCGTCTCTTGAACCCCATGTACGTTATCGCTTACCTCCTACTCTGCCCACAGAACGTCTTAGACTAACTTGCTTCTGTAGTACGCCATCGTACCATATCTCGGCTGCGATGCGCGGTATAATGCGATATTCACTGAATATGTCGATGCAAAACCATTGATATACCATGTGATAAACGATGAAGAAAGGAAATTCAACGGTAATATTATGAGAGTGTGGAGAATTCTAGGTGATATGGCATTAGCATTATCATTTCTCCATGCGAACGGGATCGCACACGGTGACATCAAGCTGGGCAACATTCTGTTTGATCCCGTACGCGGAGCTGTCCTAATTGACTTCAACCTTAGCTTTAAAGAGTGGGGGCTAGCTGGTGGGGAGGGTTCTCCCTGGTATCTTCCACCCGAGTTTGTTGATGATAAGGACGCACGTGGCCCAGCGTCCGATATGTGGGCACTCGGTGTTGTTACGTTGTGGTTGCTAGGTCACATACCTATGCCCGAATCAACGACAGCCTGGACAGTCGAGGATCTCCACCCACGCGGATCGACAAACCTGGCGGTCCATAAGAAAGCCCAAGGCAATATGGAAGACTGGCTCGCTATCGTGCGAGCTGGAAACCGGAAACTTCTAAAGGATGGAGGAGAGATTGCAGATATTGTGAATGGACTAGTGCAGCAAGAAGAGGACAACCGAACCAATGCAGTAACCCTCGTTGAAGAGCTCACCAGATGTAACCTGGAAGAGGATACGGGATCGGACTCGGAAGAATGAGATTGGTATACTCAACCACAAGTTATCATTAGACGGGAGAATATGGGGTGGGGAGTGACTATAATGTTATTTCATGTGTCTTTCCCCTACCTCACACATTAAACACCTAGTTCTTTTGTTTTTCCCTGCTTTCCTTTCCTTCTTCTCTTTTCTTTATTTCTCACACAACTAAAAAGGAAAAAAAAAGACTCGAAACCTTTAAGAACTCCAAAAATAGATTTCGTTTTTTCCCCCCCTTTTTGGTTTCGTTATTAATAGTTTAGCAGAATAGATAGCGTAAGAGAAACCGCCAAATATTGTTGTCTTTGCTTAAGTGTATGGCGAGATGTAAGATTGTCCTATTAAACAAATCACGAATGCAAGCGACCTTTCCAACCTGGTGAGCGATGGCTAATGCTCCTCTTCTAGTAGGTAATATTCTCGATGTAGGCGAAGGTAGGTCTTGTCTCCTGCCTGTGATTGGATGGAGCACGAGTACCTAAATAATACCTAACCTATTTGACACTTAGTGTATCACGACCTGGGCATCCTCGATGAAATCTTTGCAAGCATAGAAAGTACTCATGATGCAAAGAAGAGTGGCTCGTTGTCTTATATAATTGTTAGAGAAGTCTTCGTTTCTGAAAATCTTAAGAAGACAGCAGGATGCTATAGCATGGGGTGCTCGGCTGTCATTAATGATAGAGCTTTTTAGTATCTATATCTGCCCACTGTTGGTATCCTGATGCGATTTAATTTTACACTAGGACTCACCAGGCTGTCCTCTACCCACTAACTTTCCTTGGCGGAGCTGAGAAACATCGACGGGGAACATGCCACAGAGGACGACAGCACTATAAAACATCTTCTGCGTAATCATCTACTTAGGCGAGTCTAGTGACGTATTACAGCATTGTAATATTAATGCCCAGTGCATCTCTTGCAGAAAGAGATTACCCCGCATGCTCAAGACCACTTAGAAGCGCCTGCAATTTATACTCTATTCGAAATCAAAGAGGTGACTTTTAGGGCATAGGATAGTACGGGGTGTCCGGGTTTCCGTACGTATTGAAGTGAGGCCCATGAGCCAGCGCCCACTCACGGGGTCTTGCCTTCGGGAGATAAGCCGCTCCCTACACTTACCGAAGCCTTCGCGTTCAGAATTCACAGTTTTCGAATGGGGAACGTATTGATCTCGTTAAATGAAGTCGATTCGCGTGTCTATTTTGTGTGTTCAAGTGCGCTGCCTCTCTTGTATGTCCGCCTATACTACTTCAATACATATACTTTAGATTGCAGTCTACGCTAGAGTATATAACAGCTAATTTAATTAATTAATAGATGTTTCTTGTTTCTTCTTTAACTAGCCTCACTATTTCTAACTTACTCCACTGCTACTAATGTCGCCGACACGAAGGCGAGGAGGCCAACTCTAATGCCTTCGCCTATGCTAATAGGATAGGCACGTACTGGTATTACTTGGATCCGTTGGGTTGGGTCGTCTTCTAATGCGGCACGCGGGGATGTCTCAAGACAGAAATCAACGGATTCCTTCACGTCGTCCTTGCACGACTTCTCGATTCTATAGAATCCGGTTGGTCTCCCGTTATTCCCACTTCTACTGCGGCTAGTGACGGGATACGGTTCGTATAATTTGATGATGTACTCTAATAGTAGGTGACAGCTTTAAACACGGATGTCCCCGCATTGCTCCCCTCGACATAGTACTTAACGACATAGCACATATTAGTTGATAAGTCAGATCTCTCGTACACTATGCTGATTATCTGCCTCTGAAAGGTCGGCACCCAATCATCTTGTGCATCTGTGACTTCTGGTTATCGGGAAAATAGACGATGTCCCCTTGGCGCACATGATAACTTCGCAGCTCTTGCTTGTTGACAACAACTCTAGTAGGTAATGCATCGGCGCCATGTTCGATGCTCTGTGCAAAAGTGCCGGGACGTCATCCCACGACGGAAAAGAGGCGCCGCTATAATTCTTCTCCAGCTTGGCAAACAGATAAGCGCCGTAAAAGTCTCGACCTGCGCGTCGGCCAGTATATAGTATATATGCGTATTATAGAGATACAACAGACTCAAAAGGGAACTCGTGCTAATTGACACGATCAGCTGCAGGGACGCAAGACGGGGGCACTGGTGCTAATTGGCGCGAAGTAATGTGTGAAGTGGCCGGCATGATATGGGACGCTTTCAACTTTTACTTACCTTCGGTGTTGTGAAGGGTGCAGTACGACTGCGACAACGTGAAGCCTGCGGCTGTGGCGGACTCCTCTTGTACTCTGTCGAGGGTCGTATGGGTGTAGAGCAACGTCTGGCCAGGTAGTTTCTAGACGTGGGTGTGCGGGGGGGGAGGGGTGTGTGGAACTCGTTCTCTTCCTTCGTGACGGCCGATGAGCCGTGCGTCTGGGACTTCCAGTCGCTATCCCACCACTCTGGCTAGTATTGGGCCTGTAGGGTTTGTCGTAGGTTGACATATTTGTTGCCTACCTCTGAAACGTTAATCTGGGGATGTCATCGATATTTCGAGACTATAGAAACCTGAAATGCTCGTCAAAGCTTGGTATGACGTAGCGTGAGTAGAAGTCCGACCCTTTTTCCGAGTCGTCGGCATCTCTTCACCTCCTTAGAGTGTACCACTGCAGGGACCAGCCAGGCCTTGTTCTAAGGCATTATCATCCTCGTTCCGGCCACTTTTGCCGCCTTTCTAGCAGTGATGAGATGGAACAAATCATGCACGTTGATAGAACTCACGAAGCAAGATACGTCGGATGGCAAGCAGGAGAAAAAGCGGGATGACATCTAAGAAGCTACGCAATCCCAGCCTGCTACACAGACTCGGGTTGCCAATGTGTCTCAGGTTGCGCTCGGCCAAGGACAGAATGATGGCCCCAGCACTGAGTCCGATGGGTCGACGTTGGAAGAATTGCTAGCACGTCAGAAAGAGTTGAGAATAATGAATACAGCTATAGATATAGTAATGAAGGGGATTGAGAACCAAGGAAAGCGAGCGTATAAAAGGTAGACTAGGAAAAAGAGGACAGGGAAGGGGAAACGGTCTATTTCTAAGCTGCTTCAGCGAGACCTATAGGAGAGGCTGGAGCAGTATGATGGTTGGGAAACGTAATTATAGTGAGGGTAGAGTGTAAGACTATGAGGCTAACTATATTATCCACTGGTATAAGACAGGCGGATCAGTGGGAAGTTTGACTATGGCACTCTGATCTGTAGCAAGGAATGAGATTATCGCGTTGAGATTTTCGCGCTTAACGAGTTTACGGTAGAAATGAAAAGTACTGTCTATTATAAGTACTGGTGATGTAGACACATGAATCAGGTGATGTTGTATGTAAGGTGGGGGTTACTTAAATCCCCACGTGGGAAAGCAGCAGGGATAGTTAGCTAACCTTAATTTGTAGTAGTGTGCCAGCTCGTCGGAGACGGCACTTACCCTCTGAGTATCTAGGTTAGCGAGTTAGGTTCGATCCCTTTCAGCGCTATATGGTTATTCGCTAGATGCTCATTTACGGCACAGATGGTAAAGCACCATTGCTGTCATCGCCATGCATTCCACGGGGTAGATGAGGTAGGGTTTAAAAGAAGACAATTAGGCCAACGGGTTGGAATTAGGCAGACCCCTCTTTCGAGCATTGCTTGGGCGTGCCCGCGAAAGGATCTACGATCCCCGCATATTCACGCTACGTGTTCGACCCACGGCATATGTTGAGCGCCGGTTGTTCTTTAGATATTCCGATCAAACGTCGCCTCCATATCATGTGAGAAGCGCATAGGTTTGGAATACTGTTTAATTGACAGCTTGCCCGAATATGTAGTGGTATGACAGGTTTACAACGTAGGAGTCTTCGAAACTTGATATAGTCATTAATCATTATTCATTTCCCTATACGCCAAGTCCTTATCCCGTTCCTTATATATATGTACAGTCCTTTGCTTCCCCGTCGCGTGATTTCTATTAGACTCTAGCCTCTTTTAGGCAATGGTCAACCCAATCGTAAAAATCTGTCGCCATCCAATTAGCCAGGATACGTAACACACCCAGTAGACGATACGCGTCAATGAGCTCGTTAGTAGACGCGATGTTGATAGGGCCACAGATTTCGTAATATGAGTCCATATCGAACGCGAACCAAAGGTCCCATGAGGCAGATGCGACTTGAATGATGGGCAAGACGGGCGAAGCGGGCCTTGTGCTTTCGTCTGAGCATGGAAACTCAGAGACACGGCTATACCATGAGGAAAGCCATACACCGAGTTGAGCTATAGCCTCGGAAGATTTCTGGCTATTTATTTTAGTCTCGATAAAAATACCCGACGGCATGTCGCACAACGGAGCATAGGAAGACTGGTTAAAGCTTGGATAGGCAAGCGCGTCCAGAAAACTGCGGATGCGTGACAGAGGCAGTCTCTTATTGCCGTCATTATTTTCGCCGCTTTTAGGACTGGGCGTGTCCAATGGTTGTAGAACCATAGCATAGTCGATTAGTTTGTGGCCAGGAGACGAAAACCTTTGATGATCTGACATCGGTGGCAAAAATTCTTTCGCGATATTAGCGCGAGTGATGTTTTCGACACCGACACCCGGTACATGGAGGACAGCAAGTTCAAGCATACGCCCATGGACTTGCTCGTTCCAGCTTGCCTCCGCTCGGATAACCTTGGTGTATTCTTTAGTTGTGGACACGACTTTACGAAGGGTATCGAGTTCCGAAATAAGCGACTGAAGATGGAGAAAGGTAGGCAAGAATTCGTCTGTTTTGCTCTTGTTTCTTTGGCTGGATGGGAACAATGACTTGAACGTGGTGCTAATCAAGAGCTTGGCGGAATCTAACAGCGATCTGGTATCGGGAGCGGGGGGAGGAGGCCGCTCCGCGTAAAGTGCATCGTCGTCATCGTCGATAATCAGCTCAGCATCTAAAATATCGCGAAGCTCTATAGGCAGATAGCCCTTGCGAAGGATGGTGTGTATTTTTCTTAAGAGGTCCCCTGACCCTGATCTGTGTTGCTGCATCCTGCTCTGTAATTCCGCCTTAGAGATATTGATATTCACGTATACGGGTTTTTCTAACTTCGCTAGGTCATTCGCCTGTTTCACAGGGCTTGTAGAACGATTATAGCTTGAGCCTGTAACCGAAGTTTTCGAGGAACGTGTCGGGGAATGAGGAAACGATGTAGGAGCGGTGACCTGCGCCAAGCTGTAAGACAACATTGACCTCGATCGAGTTGTTAGGACAGAAGTAACGGGAGCCCGAGGGGTGGTAAAAAGATCGTTATCCTGATTTGAGTCTCTACTATTGTCGCGTTGAGGCTTATCATCGTCAAGTTGCGAAGGGTCACCGACTAGGTCTGGTGTCACCTTTTTCTTTGGGCTCCGTGGCATTGTTGACGTCGGGTTATGGCGATTGTGGCTAGGAGAATAAAGTGGTGGCAGAGGTGAGCTCGAACAGACGTCGTACAGCCAGGCCAACACTATCGTCGAATCCATAGCGATCGGGAACTGATAAACCACGTTCAGGGAGGTATGTTGAGTGCCTAATGGTGTTGTATGTAAAGAATGCTGTGTTGATCAGGCCTTGGCGACCCAAAATCAATAGGCATGTAACCTATCTAATACAGCGTTGGCGCGACAACTGTTATCTCCGGCACTAACAAAAGCTCCGGCGTTATCAGCGGCGGGTACCACGAAAGGCTACCTTTCTCTATCTAGACTAGTGCCACACTTAATTGGACCACCCTTTGCTGCAATTGCGCTAGATGTGTAGGTGCAACAGCGTAAACATGTGCTTTCTGCTTTGTATCTATTTAGTATAGAGCCTTGGCTAAGGTAATTACTATGCTTTAGTCGAAGATTTATACTAGTTGTAAATATTGCTTGTTTATTTTTAAAGTATAAGCTACTTATTATTATTTATATACCTACTTATATAAACGGTGGTATAAAATACTTATACCTTAAGGCTTATGCTTAAAATGTTTTTATTTAATAATTAAAACTACAACTATTTTTTTTTTAAATAATTATTATAATTATTAACTATTAATGTTTTAATATTTTTAACTAAATTAGCTTAAAAATGCTATTTTTACCTTTTTTTCGCTAAATTTATTAAATTTGCTTTTTTTTAATTATTTTATTATAATAGCTATTTAGTTATTTTTTATAGCTTTTTATAATTTTTTTTAATATTATTTTGCTTATATATTAAAAACTTTTTATTAAATAATTATTATTATTATAAGCTAAATATAAATTATTTTTATTATATTTA